>JAXQQM020078337.1:0-156924 GCA_034641835.2 Pinus albicaulis
GAAGACACTTCAAGGTAAAAACTAATCATGATAGTCTTAAATACTTTTTGGAACAAATACTATCTTCATAAGAGAAGCAAAGATGGGTCATAAAGATGTTGGGTTATGACTTTGAAATAATCAACAAAAAAGGGAATCTAAATGTTGTTGCAGATGCACTATCAAGAAATGATGAGGATGTGGAAGAATTTATTTATGCCATTTCTATTATCCAACTAGATTGGATAACCGAAGAAAGGGTGGAATGTCATAATGATGAAGAAGTATGGACACTCATTCAAAAGTTACAGCAAGATCCCAGCACATCTGATACATTTAACAGGAAAAATGATTCCTTATGGTACAAATATCGGTTATATATTTGTAATAATTCCCAACTAAAACAAAATATTGTTTTGGATTTGTACACCTCTCCCTTAGGAGGACACTTGGAATTTTTAAAAACATACCATAGGGTGAAGAAATAAATTTTTTGGGATGGCCTTAAATATGATATTCAAAATTTTATGGCAGAATGTTTGGTTTGCCAACAAAATAATGTTGAGACAATTAAGACCTCGGGTCTGCTACAACCTTAATCCATTCCAAATGAATGTTGGGAGGAGGTTTCAATGGATTTTATCACAATTTTACCTAAGTATGAAAGAAAGAGTGTCATCATTGTGGTAGTTGATAGAATTACCAAGTATGCACAATTTTGTGTGTTAACTCATCCATTTAAAGTGAGTATAGTTGCTACTGGATTTATGGAAACAATTCAAAAGCTACATGGAAACCCAAGGATTGTTGTAAGCGATATAGATCCCATTTTCACTGGAAATTTTTGGACGAAAATATTTTCGTTTTTGGGTACTTAACTAGCTCATTGCTCATCCTAACATCCTCAATCTAACGGGAAAACAAAGACAGTGAACAAATGTTTGGAATGATATCTTCGTTGCTTTGTATATGACAAACAAGCACAATGGGTCAATTGGTTACCTCTGGCTGAATGGTGGTATAAAAATTCCTTCCACACTGCAGCAAAAATGACCCCATTTATGACACTTTATGGATATCATTAGTCATCCATCACATCATCTTTAAGAGAAAATTCTAAGGTTCAAGAAGTGGAAGATCACATCGAGCATCAACAACAAGTTCTTCAATATTAAAGGATAACCTAAATTTGACACAAAATCTAATGAGACAATAGACAGATCAACATCGCAACGAGAGAAGTTTTGATGTAGGAGACTGTGTATTTTTATGGCTACAACCATACAAATAAATGTCCCTCAAGAAATCTAAGAATGATAATAAATTATCGCCAAAGTCATATGGTCCTTACAAGGTGTTGAAAAATATTGGTACTATGGCATACAAATTGGAGCTTCATGCATCTTCCCAAGTGCACCCACTTTTCCATGTTTCATGCTTAAATAAGGTTATAGGTGACAAACGTGATTCAAAAAATATTGTGAGAACTTGATGAGGAAGGAAAAATCATATTGGAACCTGAAGCAGTCATGAAAACAAGAACTCTACAACTACAAAATCGATCAATTTGGGAGTATCTCATAAAGTGGAAGAAATTACCCACTGAATATTCCACATGGGAGGATGAGAATTTTATACATAAGCATCTAGAACTACTCAATCATTTAGGAAAACACTTTTTTGAAGGAGAGGGGCATGTTAGGGTGCTATATTACTAGTGTAGTCCCTTATTGTTGCTAATGTGTCCCCCTTATTGTTATTGTTGTACCCCTGAATCCCCATATTGTTATTATTGTGCCCCATAATAGCCCACTATTGTTATTGTTGTGCCCTTAAATTATTATTTTTAGGTCGGCTAGGATTATATTATGACCCCATGGAATACTATATATAGAAATGAGGTTTTTTCATTTGTGTCATCCAAGAATTTTTCATTTATGTAATGTAAACGAGGTTTCCCCCTCGAAGAGGTTGATTTCTAAGGTGTTGATCTATATTTTTCTCTATTTTGTGAGTTGGTTTCATAATAGTTTGGATATAGGGGACAAAATTAGAGGTCGAATAAAATTAGATACACCTGAGAGGAGGATTAGTATGTGTGCACATCATTCTAGTTTCTCTTCCTGGAAACATCATCATAGTCATCACCATCATCATCCTTATATGAGGGGTGAGTATTTTCTAGAATTGTTCAAGAAATTCAAGCTGCCTACATTTGATGGACATATGAAGAACTCAGTAGATGCAGAGTCATGGTCGAAGAAATTATTCATATTACACATCTACTCAGAGAACATGAAATCAAAAATAGCCACTTTGAGTATTAAAGGGAAAGCAACTATCTCATGTGATGATGTGAAGAATGTTAAGGTATTCAGGAGGATGACTTGACTTCGAATGAGTTTGACAGTCTCTTTAAGAAGTACCTATCGGAAAGGTACTATGATTCTAGATCCAAGGAGTTTTATGAGTTGCATATGGGTTCCATAATAGATGATGAGTACACTAGCAGGTCCTTGGATTTGTTCATATATGTGTCTTACCTCGACGACGAGAAGGCCAAGTTTCAAAGATTCATTAGTGGACAGCTAGTAGAATACAGAGACTAGATTGATTTTAATGAGCCTATATTGGTAGAAGAATCCATTCAAAAATTGAAGCATTTTTATGAGCAATAAAATTGAATATTTGATCCTAAGAGTCACTTAAAGGGAATTGAGAAATATCAACCAATATGGACACCAAAGTGGGGAAGACATCAAGATGCATGTGAGAAATAAAATGTGGTTCCTTACAAGATTTTCAATAAAATTGAGAAGGGTCATGGATCACATCCTTGAGAGAACCAGACTAAAGGTGATGGTAGAGCACCATTGTAGTGTTGGATATGTGGAAGAGATCATCATAAGAGGTATTTTCCACAATATCATGGTGGTAGACCCTAGATCTATATTGCTCAACATGCATGAAGATCATGAGGAATCTATAATTTAGTTGGATGGTAAGCTTTGTGAAAAAGTTATTTCTATTTTGATTGATCTTGGTGTTAGCACTATATGATTTCCCTAGGCTAAAAATGGAATCTTAGAGGTAACCAAAAACCTCTTTTAGACTAGAATTTATCCCTTCTTACCTAGGGCTCTCGCACATGGATTTATCCAAAAAATATAATAATAGGCTACGTAATAAGCTCAACAAAGAATATGGTTTTAAGATATTTGTTTATGAGAAAGAGATAAACCCCAAGATCCATTCTTTTTCCAGTGATATGAGGGAAAAGAGAGGGTTTTCTTCATAGGGGAAAGGTGGGAAAATTTGTAGTGGTTTTATATAAAATTGTAGTAGCGGTTAATTTTGAAAGAGTGAAAAATAAACACATAAGTGAATCAAACCCTGGATGAATTCTAAGTGTTGCTTTTAAGATGAAAAACATTGATTACTTGGGAAACTGAAACAGAGAATCATAAAGATGAATGATGGAATCTAACTTCTTGTTATCCAAGTAAGAAGATGTACATTAAAGGAATGTAAACCACATAATATAAATTACAAATCAAAGTAACACAAGACCACCAAATTTATGACACATGAATCCTTGCAAATTCCTCTTTTGTATTTTATTCATTCACTAGCACGAAGTCTTCAAAAGAGTACAGTTAAAAAGTATTTTATTTAATCCAAAAAAATGCCATGTAAAATACATTTTACATCATTATAAATCCTCAAGCATTAGATCCCATACTCTAGGTGGTTGAATTCCTTGTTCAAAAGAACTTTTACAATTCACCTAGGACCTGCTACAAATAATGTCGCAGAATATAGTGTCGTTTTGGAATTATTAAACGAGGCTGTTAACCTCGACATTCATGCGTTACTTGTACATCTGGACTCACAGCTTCTGGTTTTACAGCTCAATGGTCATTATTCAGTTAAAAATCCATGCATTTTAAGACTATATCTATGTATTCGTTTACTTGAAATAAATTTTGATTACATCACATATCAGCATATACCAAGACGAATGAATACACTAACAGATGCAGTAGCCAACATGGGATTAGATAGAGATTTACGCAATTTGTAAAAACATTATCATATGTAAGCAAGATCCATGTAGAAAATAGATGTATATATATATTTCGAGTGTTTGCAATGTGTGCATCATATAAAAACGAAAATATATATGTTTTTTTCAGTTACATCCGAAGATGACATGTCTCTCAAAAATATGCAAATAGAAAGCCTAGGTGACTAATCGGCATGGTGCTCATGGTAGCACGTCACTGCCCGCACCAATCACCTCAATAAGCGGTGGAGACGACTCAGCACCCCTACGATGTGCCTCTGATAAGATAGGGGAACATCAACTAAGCGAGCGTAATCCAGAACTTCGTGGGTGATCCCCTCTAGGTTATGTATGAGCTCGTCCCCCTCGCCCCCCTCACCTTGAGGGTCATAAGTGAGAGGGGTCCTCCTCGCTATTGGTGAAATTCCAGCGGGCCTCTCTGGGCCAACATCTGCATACATATAGGATTAACTATTAGAACATGCATTTATACTAAAAAAGCATAAAACTCATAAAATTAAAAAGAGTCTTACCAAGCTCCTCATCCCAGTCCTCTCCCTCTAGGAGTGGAAGGTCTGGGTCTCCGGTAAAATCGTTGCTCGCATAGGGCTGGTCCTCCACGACGTTCAACTATCCTCGGAGCTAGTCAAAGAACTCAGGCCGCTAGGACATCTGCTGGCTACTCCCTTCCCTGGGCATCAATGCCGCCCATCGAGCCATTCCTGGCTCTCTCAGTGGTGGATCTGGGACTATGGCCTCCTGGCGCTGAAAAATAGGTAATCGTTACAGGAAGAACGACACCAGAATTGACCCCTATCCAAACTATTTTAGTTTGGTATTATTGCATTTTGTTAGTTTCCATTTAATTTTCATGGTCACGGCTGTGGCCGAGTCAAAGATAATTGGGTTCATACACTCCGATGCAAGAAGTAGCTGCATCTTTGTAGCCTCATGCAGTGCCTACGATCCCGTAGCCTGTGCAATGGTGTGTAGCAATACTCACAGTGCTAGATCAAGGACGGTCTGAATGTCTAATTTCCTGCTCCCTATTCCTTTGTGTGCCCCTAGGCACACCCTGTTCCTTTGCGTGCCCCTGAGCACACCTTGTTCATGACCATTTCCATGTTTTCTCCTAAAATCCTGGTACCAATCAGAATAGGGACTGGACCCCTGCATGACAGTCCAGTGATGAAGTATACATCTGATACTTCAAGCTCAAGTTCTTGGTCTCAAAGTTTGAATTTCTCCTCATCCTCATCCCAAATACTGATGAGATACTACAGCAATTCGGGCTGAGCCCGGAGACATGGCGTCAAAAAGAACTTTTTTAGCCCGCACTTTTTAAGAGCATTCATACATTGCTCATTTCCCATTTCCAGTTCATCTTCTTCACTATGTTCTCTCTCTTTCCATTCAATATCCATCCTTTTTGCTAGATACCTGCATCAATCAATCATAGGAATGTTATAAACCAACCTGGGTATCTAAAATTACATTTCATTGGTTGATTTTTGAGATATTTTAGCCAGATTTTATGTTGCGTCGTTGGCACGGCTGTTTGGCTAATAGTTGCGCCAATTGGTGTGACCTCTATGTAATACATAGTGGATTGGCACGGGTCCATGCCTGGGACCTGCGCCAACCGCAGAGCCCTAAAATTTGAAAATCCTTCCCTAAAGGACCTCAAACAATGATAAAATACAGTAAAATGTAACTTAAAAGATGGACAAAGAGGTTAGCTCCTACCTGAACTGGACGAAATTCGATTTGGTTCAGTGGATTTACCGCACTTGTCGCCTGAAGATCGAAGCAGAAATGGGTCACTGTTGCTCTGCAAAGAGGTAAAAATTGAAAATTAGATATTTTTTACCACTTTTGGCCTTTTATAGCTTTTCAAAGTACTAAATGGGTTTTTAACATGTTTTTCGATATATTTTTACATTATTTTCATCGAATATGTTTTACATGCGTCTTTTTGTGTAGCAACGGGCTTTTTCATGTGATTTTGACGAAGAGACGAGTTGTATTTTATAGTTTTTCGAACTCGGTAAAAACACAAAAAAGTCACTACTGGAGTCACCTTTCACCTCTTTTCTGACTCTCTGAAACTGAAAATATTGCCGAGTCGCTTGTCGTTTTGAGCTTTTTAAATTGGTTGTGAAACGACATCTACCCAGTATACGTTTACCCCTTTTTAGGGTTGGGATAGATTATTTATGAGAAAGGAATACCCTAGCTTATCGAGACTAGGAGGTTCTCTTAGACATAGTTTTCTACCTTTTCGGATCTGTGGGACTACCTACGAAAAGGGACAGCTGTATTTTTCTTTTCCATCGTCTTTTCAAACTCTCTAAATATGAAAATATGTCGAGTTCTTCCTTTTTCAGACTCGTTAAAAACCCATGACATTGGACTTCGTCGTAATGATGCTACTGGATTTTCTCCTTCCTAGGGCTCGTAAAATGTACTAGGTTGGATTTGTCCGAAGGATAAAATTATATCACAAGCACATGCTATCCCCTTCAAGCTTGTTTCCAAAAATAATTGGGGTACTCGCCAGAAATGGTGGGGGGAAATGGAACCAAAATCATAGTCGTATAGACAGTATGTCGCTCTTGAACATGGCACTTGTCTACATTCATGTCAGGTTGGGGACATCTCATCTAGTTATCTTCTTGCCTTCATGGGTTTGGGTAATCTCTTTTGACCGCTCATATGCTCTTTGCCACGTCACCATGACCTCATATCCTTTGATTTCAAATACTGCCAAATCTAGTGTCATGTCATGGATATGTTCAAGAGAAGTTTGCCTCTACAGTTTTCAACCTCCCTCTGATTCTCTATTGGTCTTGATTCCCAAACATCATGTTCCTATTTCTCATGTCAATGATGTGGGAAACATTATGGCCCACCTTCGATCAAGGTCACTTCCTGTTGACTTCAGCTCATTATCCAAGAAGCTGATCTAGAGACTCCCTTCAGGTGCCTTGGAGCTTGCATGCGTCAATGGCAGGTTCTTCGCATTCGATGCAATTTTTTCATTATTGGCCTTCAATTGGATGATTTTGCAGATGTTTGATGCTAGCTCACTATTCACATTCCGTGGATTGTACCTCTTGTACCTTGAGAGCCATCGTCATTACTGGTGGTTTCTCTTATGTCTTTTAATGGCTTTCATTATCGGCTGGTAATCATATGATGTTCTTGCATGTTCGACTTCAGCTAACATATTCGCATGCTCTAACTTGTACTTTGTTCGGGTTGAGATGGAGCACAAGACCCTGGATTTTGGCTAATGAAATCTAGGTTGAGGGTTCTTTGTGGATTATTATGACTTATGACATGACTCTTTAGATTGGATGGATACGACCATACCTGAGTCTACTTGTTGATCCTTATTTTGCTAGATGGCTGCATCCATACCTTGGATATTGTTTTTTACACTTTATTATGGATATCTGCGCCCATACCACATATCATGTATCAGAGATATCAGTTGTATTTGTACTCGCAGGTCTTGTGACGGCAGTGTTTTTAGTTGAATGCGTTCTAATAAATCATTTCACCCCTCCCTATCTCTCAGACCTCATGCTTTAGGGGGCATCTGTTACACAACATTTTATCACCGCCCCTGCAATCCCTCGTCCTGTACATTGGAGGACTGTTCCCGTGACCTATGAACAGTAAAATGTCCTAAAAACACCTTGATGTCATCCTTCTGCATAAGGTCAAGAATTCTCCTCAAGAACATTTCCTCTGAAAAACCCTAAAAACAGATGTTTTGGCCTTGGCGCGAGTATCCAGTTCATCACTCGTGTCGACCTAGAAAAGTTACACTAGGCCCATGCCACTTGGAACTCTGTCCTAGTGTCTCACTTGTGCTAAGCCTATTTGGGAATTTTTTTTTAAAATAAATGGCGGAATTTTGGTTCTAACAACTTCAGAATGAATCATCAGAAATAATTTGGGTTGTTTGACTCTGGATCTCCTTGTTTAGGAAATGGTTTTCCACATCTCATGGAACCTTCCTAAGAGATAGGACTCTATCCCATGATTATAGGGATCTCAACTTCCCTTCCTCCCTCTATAAAAGCCTGCCCTCTCCATTTGCAAGCTAGCTAAACTTTTGGGAAGGAAATTATAGTTGAGTGACATTCAAAAGCAGAGCTAGGGAGAACCCTGTGAGAGAGAGAGTTTTGTCAAATCTCTGACGAGCTTTGTGAGACACGTCCTACTGGAATCCTGTCGAAGGAAGATCACGTTCTCAGAGTACCGGTTGTAATAGTTCTCTCGTATCTTAATATACATGACTCTGCTATTGGTTCCATGATTCTGTTTGTCCATTATATAATGCAATTTCATTTGTTCCTCTTTGACTGATCGATAGTTATAAAGTGCAAAATATTACGTTGCATGTTGTCTCTCTTCTTTGCATCTATAGAGGTATCTGGATGCGGTGAGCTCACGCGTCGTGACCTGTCCAGCTAGGAATGGAAGCACCACTTCTTCTTTGACAATAGCAGCGAAGGAATCACGGTAAGCGATCTATCGCGATTCTATCTTTTGTAACTAGGAATCAATAGCTTTGTGTGTTCTGATTGTTGCTAGACCCACTCTAGGGCTAGTGGGATCGCCTCTGTCCACAGAGGGGATTTACCTCCACAAAAGTCCACAATACCTTGGAATCAATTTGGCACAAGTATTCCACCTCATTTTTTTTTGTTGGGTTTAATTCTCAAATATACGTGGTCACCTACCTTGAATTCTTGAAAATTTATTTTTCGATCTCCATACACCTTTTTCCAATCTTGGGCTTCTTTTAACTTCTGTCTAATATTTCTTACTTCTCATTCCATCTCCTCTAGCATGTCCAGTCGAAGAATAAATTTGGTTTCTAGAATACTCCAATTTATGAGGGTCTGAGATTGTCTTCCATAAAATACTTCAAAAGGACTCATCTTGAGGGATTCTTGATATCCATTATTATAAGAAAATTCAACTAGATGTAAATATTCTTCCCAATTTGTGGGTTTCTGCATTACGTACATGTTCAACATGTCTTCTAATATCTGATTCACCCTCTTTGTATGTCCATCTGTTTGAGGATGATATGCAATACTAAATTGGATTTATATCCCCAAGCCAGTGAATAGTCTCATCCAGAAGGATGATGTGAACTTCACATCATCATCCACAATGACGACTCTTGAAATATCGTGCAGTCTAAATATTTCTCTCATGAAGATATCAGCAATGTGTATGGTCTTGTGTACAGTCTTGTAAGTTGACTCGAAGGGTATGAAATGGGCCAATTTGTTGAGCTTATCCGCCACCACCATAATTGAGTCATTATGTGTTTTACTCCTTGGTAATCCTCTAATGAAATCAAGTCAAATGAATTCCCATTTCCACTACGCTATAGGAATAGGCTAAAGCAATCTCGCTGGGTGTCCTTGCTCCACTTTGACTTGCTGTTAGGTATTCAACATTATTCTTATGCATCTCGGGATAGAAATAGTTTTTCCTAATTACTGTCATCATATTTTTATACCTGGATGTCCTAAAAAGGGAATCTAATGATATTCATATGAAATCAACTCCTTTAAGCTCTTCTGATTTGGAACACATATCTTTCTTCAAAATTTCAAGTGCTTCTTATCATTAATTTCATAATCTAATTGCTTTCCCTTTTTTTCAATCTCCTTTCCTTGCTGCCATAAAAATTTATATTCAGGATCTGTCTCAATTGGCTCCATGATTTTCTCCTGGAACTTACATTCAACTTGATTAAAATAAATTTCATAGATGCAATGCACTTTTCTGCTTAAGGCATATGCAACACGGTTGTCCCTACCTTTTACATGTTGAATATCAAAATCAAATTCCCTTAGAAATGCATTCCATATTGCTTGAAGGGCATTTAAATTAGCTTGTTTAAAGTAGCTATTCAAACTGTTATGGTCGATTCTTAGGGAAAACCTTTTTCCCAGCAAGTAATGCTTTCAAACTCAAAGGGCATGCACAAAAACTATTAAATCTAATTCATAGGCAGAGTACCTCTGCTCATGGTCTTTTAGTTTTCTGGATTCACAGTCTATAACCTATTTGTATTGGGTTAATACTGCTCCTACTCCTTCCTTACAAGCATAAGTGCAGACTTCAAATTATTTACATCGATCTTCCACTTTCAACATAGGGGCAGTGGTTAATATTTCTTTTAATCACTCAAAGCTGATTTGACATTCTTTAGTCCACTTAAAGACACACCCCTTACACTGCAAGGAGGTAATGGGACAGGCTATCGTAGAAAATCATTCAATGAATCACATGTAATAACTAGCTAGGCCCATGAATGAACGTATGTTAGCTACATTTCTAGGAACCCTCGACTTCATAATTGTTTTTATCTTTTCAAGGTCTACATAAATTCCTTCAGTCGATATCACAAGGCCCAAGTATTAAATCCGCTCCTTGCAAAAGTCACATTTGTTAAATTTGGCATAGAGATGGTGTTCCCGCAACATCTTTAGCACCAGGCATAAATTCTCTTTGTGTTTTTCAATATTCTTAGAATAGATTAGTATATCATCAATTAATATTAAAACAAATTTATCCAAAAAGTGGTGAAACATATTATGCATCAGGCTCATAAAGGTTGTTGGTGTGTTGGCTAACCCAAATCGCAATATCACAAATTCATAAAGCCCGTACCTAGTATGAAAGGTAATTTTGGATATGTCCTCCTTAATCCATATCTAATGATATCAAGATCTCAGTTCAATCTTGGAGAATACCTTTTCTCCTTTCACTTGATCAAAATGGTTGTTTATACGTGGCAATGGATATTTGATTTTGAAAATCAGCTTATCATGTTGTCGATAATCCATGCACATTCACATCATACCATCCTTATTCTTAACAAACAACATTGGTGCTCCCTAAGGATACACGCTTGGCTGAATGTATCCTTTTTCCAACAGTTCCTGCAACTTCATTTTTAATTTTGTCAATTCAGGCACACTCATTCTGTATGGTGCTCGCGACACAGGGGCTACCCCGGGTATTAATTCTATCATAAAATCAATATATTGCTTCGAGGTTTGTCCTGGAATATTTTTTGGAAACACGTCCTTCAACTCCTAGAAAATTGGTATCTTTTCAATCATAGGGGTCTTGTCTTTGGAGTTATAAAACCCCACCTATATTGCATAAAGTTGACACCCCTTTCTAATGCACTTACCCAATTTGGATGTTGTAATAGGACGTAATTGAATTGGATTCTTAATTCCTTGCAGTTCTTGATGGGTTCCATATTCTACCTTAAAATGGATAACTTCTCCCTTGCAGTCCACCAGTGACCAGTGTCTTTCTAACCAGTCCATTCCCAACAAAAAATCGTATGAGATGAAATGTAGAATATTCAGTTCTATAGTTATATGATGCTTTGCTATATCCAGAGTACAATTTGAGACTTTGGCATTAACTTGTCTCTTGCCTCCATAGCCATCTGTACTGGCCATGGGATTTTAAATTTCTGGCTTTGAAACTTATAATTTTCAACTACTCGGGGATTTATATAACTTAAACTGGCACTAGGATCAACCAAATGGGAAATAGTTTGGGATTGTAGCTTACTTCCCAGTTCGATCATACTTGGCTGGAAATCTACTTGTTGATCTTCAAGTACATCATTGATATTTGGTATATTTCAAGCAACATCCCCCACTGTAGACGCTTCTTGCAGGTTGGCTACCACTTCATTCCCTCCAAGATGAGGACAATTTTTAAAGTAATGTGCCTTACCACAACCCTAGCATTGTAATGGTGATTTTTGGGATAGTCGTAGGTCTGTCCTGCTAGAGGCCTTAGTGAGGTGATCTTTAGCTCCCCATTTGGGCCTTTGCTGATTTTTCCCAAATTGTCTGTTTGTTGAATTCCTTGCAGTAGTTTTATAATTTCTAGATCTTCTATCGTTAAAATTTGAGGAACCTTTCTGTACTTTCTTTGGTAGCCAATTTTTTCCAACTTCACCCTTTTCTTTTGACTACTGATATCACATCCGTGATTTTCAAATTACCTCATCCATCGTCTTTGGATTTAAAAATTCAATTCTCTCCTTCATGTGGGCAAGAAAACTACTCAAAAATCATTGTATTTTTGCTTTCTCATCCCTTAAATATGGTACGCACCTTAATAGGGAAGTAAACTTAGTGATGAACTCATCCATAGAGGATTTACCCAACCTTAAATCATAAAAATCTCGAGATTTTTCATCGTAAAATCATTCGATTAGATAATTTTCCTTGAAATACTATTGGAACTCATCCTAGGTCACATTATGATCTTCAATTCCATGCATGTTTTTCACCTCTTCCCACCATAATGTATCTTTTTTCGACAATTGATAGATATCCAAGTGAGCTTTGAGTTTACTATTATATTAATACACTTAAAAATATTTATTCATGTTAATTATCCATGCTCCTTCCACTTCTTCGGCGTCTCCATCGAATGTAGGAAGCTTAATTTTCCAGAATTCCCCTTTCAATTCTACTCTCTACTTATTTAGATCTTACTAATCTGAAACATTCCTAGATTTAGCTTCATTCTAAGTCCTACTCTGATTACTTCGTTGAGTACGGCTTCCTTCTAGATTTTCATGAATTTATTGTTGTTGCTCGCCTTCTTCATGGGTCTCTCTCTCTGGGCTAGGCTATGTAGTAGGATGATTATTCTTATTTGAAAGAATCTTGAGTATCCTTTCTTATTCCCTCATTAACCTTTCATTGTCACTTTGTACCTGAATAATCTTTTTCTGGAGTTTCTTCACTATGTCCAATAATATGTTTGTCTATTGTTGTCGTTCTTCCAGAAATCTAATTATTTTCTCATGTTGGTCCATGCTCAATTGTACCCACACTTCTAGGTTAATATTTTTATTAGACGAGTGTTGATCTTCCCCAGTAGTGCTTGGTGTTTGATGACTCGATCCTCTTCTCATTGGAAATTTTATCAATATTCCGGTCACTGTGCATATTTAAAAACAAGAAATTGAAACAGCTGGTTATCTAAATGGCCCATCTAGCCCCAGCGTGTAACCATGCTTTAATACCACTTGTTAGTACTATAATAATTCACATAAAAATAATATTACTTTACTTACTATACCCTATGATTACAATCACTATTAATTTAAATTAAACCAATAAAACAAATAAAACAATTAGACTAATTAAACAATTAAATAACCCATTGTATATTATATCCAAACTATATTTATATATTACTCACCTTTGTGCTCAACACATGGATAACATACATTAGGATTTAATTCATGTACATAATATATTTAGCTTGGTAATTTGGATTATTTGTCATTATAACATATCTATTCAATTGCATAAGATTCAACCTTATAATTACTATGACTTTTGTGATAAGGTTATATTCGTACGCAATAGGTTTTATGTAATGGTCTATCATGGGTTTGGATTAATACAAGGGTTTCCTCCTCAATAAAAGGAATCAGGTCAATATTTGTATGATACTGAGTTTAATGCCACCTCTTCCCACCACCGTTGATCTGGAGCTTCTCTAATCTGACAATCATAAGCTTCGAGGGGATGCTTAGGGTAAGTAACCCACCCCAAGCTTTTTACCTGATTCATTGTTCTGCTGCAAGCTTGGTCTCGTCGACGCTCTGCAACTTTTAACCTCCTCTCAGTGGTAATGGCCTTCCTTTCCTCCCTAGTTTTGGGTGTTAAAAGGTGTCTTTAAAAACTCCTAATTGCCTCACATTAGTTATCAACCTGGGTAAGTCTTTTTGTTTCAAGAGTGTACACAATATGTGCAAGCTATAAACCTAGAGAGTAACGGTAAAACCAATCGTTGAATAGTGATTCATCTATGCATTATAATCCAAAACTGTGATTCATTCTCTAATTCAAATAATTAAATCAACCAAGAGCACTAAAGCATTAACTGAGCTCTTTCAACTCGATATAAACCATTGAACAGAAGGAAAGTAATAGAAATAATAGTCTATACTTTAAATAATCATAACCAATTCTTTTACCAAACAACTAATAAATTGGAAGTGCACACGCAAAGGAACAAATACAAAAATATAAATCATCAAAAGAAATTGACTGTAAATCAGAAAAGCATAATATACTTGCAGTAAATGGAAAGGTATAGCACAAAGAATAGTAGCGAAATTCACCAGAGACCGGGCCCTTAGCCACCAGCGAATACTTTCGAGCTACTTCAGAATATTCAGATGAACAGAAATGCAATATATATATTAATCATTAAATTCACTTGTCATTACAATATGATCTCCTTCAGAATAACATTCTGTATATTGAAATTACAATTGAGGTCCCCTGTGAAAAGCTAAATCTCTCCATTATCCCCCCTCCTCCTATCCTATCTTATATATCTCTAATCTAATAATCCCCTAATAATCTTATTCTCTGTTTTTCATTTAAATACATAGAGAGCAGAGAGAAGTTACAACAGAGATGATTAAAAAATGATTCCCATAAAAAAATTGAATTGTTCACAACAAATTTATCAACAAGATCATATCTGAAATATCTTTCCATCAATCATTCAACAAGAACAGGTCGAATTTGGTATTGCAACTGAGATAATTTGGAAAATGACCGCAACATCAAATCAGAGAAAATAATCTTCAGAGAACCTTTTTTTCTCTTAATACAAATCGAATTTGGGAAAAATTCTCTTTCTAAAGGTTAATTTGTTCCGTTCTAGACAAAACCCATGTTTCGGATTTTCCAAATTCTTCTCCATTTTCCAAAAGCATCCAATGCAAAACTGTCACTTCTTATTCCAGTGAATTTCTGAGTTGGAATATTTAATGATAAGTTGGAGATCAAATCTGCAATCTGGAAAATATCTTGGAGGCTAAAACAGTGAGTGATGTTACAAAAAATGTATTAATAAGCCATCATTGGTAGAATAATGCATAATAATCATCAATTTATTAAAAATAAAGGAGAATAAATAATATTTATCCATAAGATCATAAATAATTATAAAACGGAATTATATGATAAACCATGATAAATGGCGTGATAAAGAATGGTAGAAATGGATGAAATAGGTGTTAAAAAGTGATAATAATAATGAAAAACTAGCGGCCCAACACCTAGAATGGTCCTAAGTTGCACCAAACTGGCTCTTCCATCTCACAAAGGTTCTTTCCATGCTTGGTCACAGAGTTCGAAGAATTTAACCGATGGTGAAGTTTCTCATTGTACAGAGCCTCCCGGTCCTTCCCTTGAAATAGATAACTTAACTCTGCCAGGAATGTTTTACTTGTTCTCTTATCTATATTTCTGTGTCGATAATGTTGAAGAGAGTTTTGTCTTCTCTGTACTCATGAGAGGGTTTCATTATTTATTCAAATTATTAACATTAACTTGTTTCCGCTAAGGGACAGTGAGGCCATATAGTTTCTGGCTTGGTTCCAGCATCAAATATTTTCGTTCCTCTGTAATTTCAAGTGAGGAACAGTCTGGATCCTACCCTGACCAGTACATGTAACATTCGAAGGTTGTTCTATTGAGTTCTTATTTTTTTTGTTAATGGTTTATGTTTTTGTCTACAAACCTTGGATGCCACCACTCTCGATTTATTTCCTGTTTTTTCACAAGTTGTGTGACACAAGAACCGTGGAGGGGTTCTCTTTCTCCTCGGCTCAAGGCTTCAAATCAATCAGCCCAGGTATGCTTTCAATATGACATCCTTGGTAATTTCATGTTAAAGTTTATAATTCCTGGATTACTAAGGTGTTAAACCCTTTACATGCACAAGTATAAAAACGACCTATGTACCTCTCTAGCATGGAAGGAATTTGATGGGTCTTTCATGTTTTAGCTGAAGAGTTCACAATGAGTTTACTATTCTGGCTTCTTGTTTAACCTTTCACTTTTAGGACTGATTCTACCCTAATCAGGTCTCAGGACTACTGTAATTTTCTCTTGTGGGACATGTATAAAAATTTAGATTGTTGTAGTTGTGATATATGTTATGGATAATCTTGTGGCGAAACTTTATGATTTCAACAGAGGATTTTTCGTTATATTTTCGATTTTCTCCTATGCAAAGGACACGGTGAAAATGTTTCTTTATCCATATTGATATTATTGTATAAACTTGTTTTAGCTCTTTAGCCCAAGCCTGTAAACATTCTGGTTCATATTTAAGATTTTTGGCTTTTAGACATATTGTATATTCTTGTTCTATGTGGATCTATATTTATGATGATATATATGTAAATTATTTTAAATTTTCCTTTAAGGTTGTAAACAAAGGATAATTTTGCTCTAGACATTTCCTTCTTTCTGGGTCTGAGGCCTTAATCAGCTAGGGACCATGACCTTTCCTATCACCACGGGCTTGACTCTAAACCCCTGAGCCTCATTTTCCTCAGTTTCATCCCTCTTTTATATACATAAATGCATTTCTTTCTAGCATTACCAAGTTCTATGTTTTTTTGTGCTTCAATTTAAGTGACAACCAGAACCTCAACATATAACATATATGTTCATTTAATGTTTATTGTAAAAAGGTTTATCAATTGTAGTCTGGGGCTTTAACATACTCTTGTGATATTTTTATTTTCAATTCTGAGTTTCTAATCTAAAACATTTTATAAAAGTTTCCAACAACATGTTATTTAATATTAGTCTTTGTGACAAGACTTTTCTTGGCTATTTATTTCAACTACGAGAGTCTGTTTTCTACTTGTATAAATATTTTGAGGCCGTATTTCTCATACCCAATAGAAATAAATAGTTAAATGAATAATAATATAAGATTAATACTTAATATAGCTTATAAGTCTTTAACAACATACGCAGATAATTATATCTTTAATCCTGATTAAACTGATGATTCCTCCCAACCTTGAGATAGGCGATCACATCCTCTTCTCCCCCTGTGCTCCACCCCAGTGTAGTTGAAATTAGGAAAAATTTCAGGAGTTAGGCCTCAAGACCTCTGTCTAACCTACACTTCCTTAGGGTCTCAGAGTTCCACTGGCGTACCCAACTCTGGACAACTCTTTCACATGATGTTTTTGTTAGCCCTCATTCCCTTTCTGAACAGAACCCCTTTCCCACTTCAGGATTTCCTTTTTATCCTTTTGCGAAGAGTAACTATCAGAAACAACCTCTATCTCTTTACTATCGATTCTTGGAATAATTTTACCATTCATTTAATCCATTACTCAAGATAACTATCAGTTTTTTTTCTTTTATGAAATAAAACTCAAGTCTTATTAACAAATAACCAAATTCGTTAATTCTCCTTCACTTAAAATTTCAAATATATTTTTAAAAGTCTGTTAAATATATTTAAAATAAAACAGGGTGATACATCTCCACTCACTAAACGTAAACACTGTCCTTGGTGTTACTTGATCATAGAAAACCTTTCAGGATATGCTTCTTGAAAAGATTTTTCATCCTCCGATGTAGCCTCCTCCTGGATAAGGTGCTTCCACTACACCTTAACTTAGGGGATAACTCACCTATGGAACATTATTTCTCTCTAATCGAGAATATGCTTCGGTTCTACCAAGAACTTGTCGTCCGATTCTACCTGTAATAGCATATTTTATAATTAATTTAATTAATTACTCTTCTTATTTGTAAATATAATGTAAACAAAACTTACATGTACGCTCTGCCAGTGTATCACATGCTTGGGGTCATGTATGTATCGCTTCAATAGAGATACATGGAACACATTATGTACCAATATATGACTGTGCAGGGCCAGTCGACAAGCCACCGACCTTATTTGTTCCAAGATCTGGAATGGTCCACAGTACCTGGGATCCAATTTGGCACAATTATTCCATCTTAGAGTGCTTTCCTTGGGTTAAATTGTCACATATACGTGGTCAACTACCTCAAATTCCCGAAAATTTCTTTTTCGGTCTACATACATCTTTTGCCTATCTTGGGTTACTTTTAAATTTTGTCTAATCTTTGTTAGTTTTTATTCCATTTCCTCTAACATGTCCGGTCGAATTATCAATTTGGTTTCCGAACTGCTCCAATTTATGGGGGTTCAGCATTGTCTTCCATACAATGCTTCAAAAGGACTCATCTTGAGGGATTCATGATATCTGTTATTATAAGAAAATTCAACCAGATGTAAATATTCTTCCCACTTTGTGGGTTGTTGCATTACGTGCATGCACAACATATCTTCTAATATATGATTCGCCCTATCCATCTATTATTCCGTTTGAGGATGATAGGGGGTACTAAATTGGATTTGTGTCCCAAAGCCAGTGAATAGTGCCTTCCAGAAGGCTGATGTAGACTTCACATCACGATCCAAGATGATGACTCTCAGAATATCGTGCAGTCTAAATATTTCTCTCATGAAGATATTGAAGCAATATGTATGGTCTTGTATGTTGACTGGATGGGTATGAAATGAGCCACTTTGCTAAGCCTATCCACCACCACCATAATTGAGTATTTAGGTCTTTTACTCCTTGGTAATCCTATGATTAAATCAAGTGAAATGGCTTCCCATTTCCACTCTACTATAAGAATAGGCTGAAGAAATCTCGTTGGGTGTTGGTGATCAAATTTGACTTGCTAACACTCTAGACATTTGGTTGGGTATTCAACAATATTCATATGCATCCTGGGAAAGAAATTTCCTTTCCTAATAGTTGTCAGCATCTTCTTATATCCGGGATGTCCTGCATAGAGACTTTGATGATATTAATCCAAAATCAACTCCTTAAGCTCATCTGATTTGGAACACATATATTTCTTCAAAATATCAAGAGTTTATTATCATTAATTTAATAATCTGATTGTTTTCCTTGTTTTTCAGCCTCCTTTTCTTGCTGCAATAAAAATTGATATTCAAGATCTCTCTCAGCTGCATCCATGATATGCTGCTGGAACTTATATTCAATTTGATTAAATTAAAGTTCATAGATGCAATGTAGTTTTCTTCTTAAGGCATCTGCAACACGGTTTTCCTTACCTTTTACATGTTGAATGTCAAAATCAAATTCGCTTCGAAACGCATTCAATATTGCTTTACAGACATTTAAATCAGCTTGTTTAAAGTAGCTAGGGAAACTACTATGGTCGATTCTTATCACAAACCTTTTTCCCAGCAAGTAATGCCTCCAAACTCGAAGGGCGTGCACAACAACTATTAACTCTAAGTCATAGGTGGAGTACCTTTGCTCATGGTCTTTTAATTTTCTGGATTCATAGGTTATAACCTTTCCTTCTTGTGTCAATACTGCTCCTACTCATTCCTTACAAGCATCAGTGCAGACTTCCAATTCTTTAGATGGATCTGCCACTTTCAACATAGGGGTAGTGGTTAATAGTTCTTTCAATCGCTCAAAGCTTCTTTCACATTCTTTATTCCAGTTAAAAACTTTTCCCTTGCACTGCAAGGAGGTAATGGGAAATTCTATCTTAGATAAGCCTTCAATGAATCGCCAGTAATAACCAGCTAGGCCCATGAATGAATTTATGTCAACTACATTTCTAGGAACGCTCCACTCCATAATTGCCTTCATATTTTCGGGGTTTACTGAAATTCCTTCTGCCAATATCACATGGCCCAAATATTGGATCTGCTCCTTGTAGAAGTCACATTTGGTAAATTTGGCATAGCGCTGGTGTTACCACAACATATTCAGCACCAAGTGTAAATTCTCTTTCTAGTCTTCAATATTCTTATAATAGATTGTTATATCATCAATTAATATTAAAATGAATTTATCCAAAAAGGGGTGAAAGATACAATGCATCAGTCTCATAATTTTTTTTGGTGCATTGGTTAACCCAAATGGTAATACCACAAATTCACAATGCCTGTACATAGTACGAAAGGTTGTTTTGGATGTGTCCTCCTCCTTATTCTGTATCCGATGATATCCAGATCTCAGGTCAATCTTGGAGAATATTGTTGCTTCTTTCACTTGAACAAAAAGGTTGTATATACATGGCAAATATATTTGTTTTTGAAAGTTGAGCTTATGAAGTTGCCGGTAATCCATGCACATTTGCATCGTAATATCCTTCTTCTTAACAAACAACATTGTTGCTCCCCAAGGAGACACACTTGGCCAAATGTATCCTTTGTCCAATAGTTCCTGTAGCTGCATTTTTAATTTTGTCAATTCGGCCACAATCATTTTGTATGGTGCTTGCGACACAAGGGCTGCCCCTGGTATCAACTTTATAATAAAATCAATATCTGGCTTGGGAGGTAGTCCTAGAATATTTTTAGGAAACACATCCTTGAACTCCTGGACAACTGGTATATTTTCCATCATAGGGGTCTTGTCTTTGGAGTTAGAAAACCCCACCTAGATTGCATAAAGTTGACACCCCATTCTAATGCACTTACCCAGTTGGAATGTTGTAATAGGACGTAATTGAAGTGGCTTCTTAATTCCTTGCAGTTCTTGACGAGTTCCATCTTCTGCGTTAAAATGGATAACTTTAAGGCATAAAGGTATGAATAAAAACCATAAAAAGACAAGGCATACTAGTACGATTTTCTTCATTTGGATAGAAAAGGTCAAAGGATAAGAACTCATGCCATTTTTTGGGTTCAAACACACTAAAGTTGTGTTCCTAATTTATTCTAAATTTTTTATTCAAATTTTGGTTTAAAGGTGATGGTAAATTTATGTTTCAATAAAAAAAACTAAAATGATAGCTGATAATGAACACAATCACTCTTGATGTTTTCTTGAAATAGCCATAACAACTTCAAATATTTGATTAATATACCAATATTTTATACCTAAAAGTAATATACCAATATTTTATATCCAATAAAACTTTTAGCTTATTATACTACTAATATTATATACTTGATAAAACTTTTAACTTATTATACTATTTATAATAAATAAAATATCTTTAAAATAAATCATCAAACTAAATAATCTAATTCTCCAAAAAAAAAAAAAAATTACGCATGTGGAGAGTCGAATCCACAATAGGAAAAAGAACCTCGTCACCAAAAACTAAATAAATTAAAGACAAAAACATTTCTTTGCACAATAATCATAGTGTGTAAAATCGAAATTTAAAGAGACAATTTTGTAACCTTTAGCTTATCGATATAGAGAGGTAACATCTATGTCGCTATGTTTGCCAATAAAGTTGACCTTCATTAGCGACAAAATAAATATCTATTTCATATTTAAAAAACAAATAAAAATACGAAGTAAGAAACAACACGGAGCATACACTACCTTCAACTACTACAAAGGAAATGTATTAACTAGGAAAAGCGCCGCAGTGCTCTTGATTGATTGTTTACTAAATATCTTCTTATGTGAATAAAATATTTTTTTTTTTACATTGCTTTATTAATATTATAGCCATACATATATTTACACAAAAATATGTTTTAAAAATCTAACTTGAAAATAAGAAAATTGAAATACAGTTGAAATATATACTTTTATTTTAAAATTAAAAATTATAGAAACATTAAATAATATTAATAATTAAAAATAATAGCAACAAGAAAATGATCCCACTTTGCATTCTCTCCCTATAGGGATTTGTACTATCTTTTTCTTTAGTTCTAGAAATAAACCCAACAAAAATAAATGAAAATTTATTATTATCAAATATTTCCCAATGAAGTATTCAGATCTACAATGTACTATAAAATAAAAAATTCAAGTCTCTTCGTCATCAGGTATTTGCGGGTAATTGCAAATAGTAATCAGAGTTAGAGCATCTTAAAAAGTTGCTTAATAATCTGCCAATTCGCTTTGTCTACATTTCACAGATGCCACACATCTTCATTCCTTAAAACCTGAACCTGAAAACCCACTTAGGCTTAATTAGATTACATGGCGCCCTATATATCATATCTTTCTTGTTGAATCTGTGTCAGGCTGCCAGTAGCTATTAAAGAGAGATGATTGGAATTGTGTATCATTCAAGTAACTAATTATTTTACCCACTTACATGATATACAGTCAATGATAATGAAATTTTGAGGTTCACCTTTGTGAGGCTCCAATGATGTCGAGTCACCGGGTGAAGAGTAGTCTTTTCAAGTAGTTTTTTTGTTTTTCGGTGGCGTTTAGTTTTTCCAAGGGTAATGCTTTTTGGTGATTGCTAGCTTTTTTTTTTTACCAATTTGAGAGCTAAAATTCCTGAAGGCCAAATATTTAGGGAGTCGTCTAACGAGTCGGAGGAATTGCTCGGACGGTCAAAATTGGCCGGAATCCGGGCCAAAAAAATTTTAAAAATCTTGCAGAAACAGTGTTTGAATCCTGATTTTGACATTGGAAATGGATTCAGCACCATCAAAAACCTGTAGGACACCCAAAATATTAAGCTTTGATAGTTATAACATGGATTTAGAAAAATTCCTACCGGATTTTCTGAAAATCTTATTGGAATTTTCATGATTTTCAGAGCGATTCCTCTGACTTTTTTCAAGTCAAGCTTTTTGGTTTTTGGTGGCGGTTAGTTTTTTCAACGGTCATGCTTTTTGGTGGTTGTTAGCTTTTTTAATAATTACCAAATTGAGCGCTAAAATAACTGAAGGCCAAATATTTAGCTTTTTCAAATCAAGCTTTTTGGTGGCCGTTAGTATTTTTCAACGATCATGCTTTTTGGTGGTTGTCAGCTTTTTTTAATACTAACCAAATTGAGTGGCTTTTAGCTTTTTCCATCTTTTTTAAATCAAGCTTTCTGGTGGTTGTAAGCTTTTGATATGGGCTTTATTTATTTATTTTTTTTGGGTGGTGGTGGTGGTTAGTTTTTTTTTAGTTATTAGTTTTTATTTGGTTTCAGCTTTTTCAATTGTTATCATATTTATGATTTAGTTATTAGTTTTTATTTTTCTAACTCATTTTTTAAAAATTTTATTAGCTAATGGTAGAGTTGAAAATATTTTTTCAATTTTACTTTGTACTTTAAAATATATTCAAATATATTTAAATTTTCTTTTTATTAATAGCAAATTGACAATAACATTTTCAATATAAATTGATAATAGTTTTTTAAGATTATTTTTAAATTGAATATAATTTCAACATTTTATTTAAGATGGAGTTTGTAAAACAATTTATTTAATATTTTTTATTTAATTTAAAATAATGATTTCTATGGTGTAATTACTAATTTAAAATAATAATAATGGATTTAACAATTCTTCATGAAATTATAACTTGTCATTTTATAAATTGCATTTTTAAATATATAAATTTATTCAAGTAATTATAAAATCCTCATTATACATATTATATAAATCAACATTACAATGTTAACAAATTATTATACGTTTTTGAATAATATTGAGCAAAAAAAAGGGGATTCATTAAGTTTGACGAAGCTTCGAAAGGAAAGTCGGGCCCTACGGTATTCAACAGACTTTTCCATGGCCACAAAGCGAAGACCAGACTCATATATGCGGACCACTATGGACATGCAAGTAATAACGAAGCAAAATTTGCAGGTGTCTGGCAGGGACTGATCCTAGTCATCAAGGTGGGCTGTAGAAAGCTGGTAGTGGATGGAGACTCCCAGCTAGTAATCAACACTCTCAAGAAACTAAGTCAGGGGACTAATTGGGATAAGCTTAGCCACAGTTGGAGAATGACCAGGTTGGTTCATGAGCTGGGTGATTTAATCCAAAACTCTAACTATATCATCACGCCATATATTAGAAGGGAAGGTAATTGTGTCACTTACCTCCAGGAAAATTGGGGATGTGCTCACTAAAAGGAACCTCTAGAGCTAACATGGCCCCTTTAGCTTAGAGATGGATGCATGGAACCTCTTCATGGCATTCTAGAGCAGGACAAGATCAATAACTCTTGAAGCCCCTTGATTCCCAATCAGATCCCCTGATCAGGGTGTGACCTGGAGACATGCCTCTATCATTCTAATTAATGAAGCTTGGTGTGAAGGATAGCCCCACCAATCTCCACATGAGTGGCAATGTTGGCACGTCAGTCACATGCATTGAGGTAGAGGGTAGCGAAAAGTGTAACCGTTTGAGGCATTTGTTGTTATGCATGCATTTCATTGATGGAGAGACTCTAGTTTAGGCTCGAACGAAGGTGGTGAACAGTGGCAGCAGCTGCGAAGAGCGGGCGACACAAGTGTGCATCCATCGACCCTTAGCACTGGAATTATAATATGTATCCCATTTCTTCATCTCTGTCTCCATGAAGAGTGTCCTCTGGGTCTCGACTTTGAGTTGGTCTTGTTCTAAGCTATTGGTTATTGTCATGGAGGGATGTGTCCGGCTCAGACTATACATGTGTTGGTTTTATTTGCTGTTGGGACATGGTTAATGCTGTCTTAAATAAAAAATTCATGGTTGTTTATATTTTTTGGGGGGTTTGGCTGTCTCAAAGGGGTTTAACACATGGTTTTTTCGATTATGTTTAGGTATGGGAAACCATTGGGTCCTGCATCCATCTTGGTTTGAGTTATACTAGCTCTGGGCTTGTTGTGAAGTGTCACAGTCATTGGATTGTGGGAACATCAGGTGGATTCGGAAGGGCATATACCTTTGGACCCTCCCCCTTTTTACAAACATGTGTTGTGTGAGATTCCTCTTATTGTTGAGTTGCACAACTGTAAACCTTGTAGAGTATCCATTAGCTACTTAAGGGTGTTGTCAGTCCACTGGCCACAGGATAAATTGAGGAAACCCATGTTTGTCTTGGGGAATTTGGATATTATTTTAGATTGAAAAAAGATGGTCGTTTTGCTCAGTGTTCTAGTTTTACATTTTCATGTTGGTATCTAAATCTGTGGGCAAACAATTAACGTGAAACGAGAGCTAAGTCATGGTGGGCTTGGTCTTCCTGCACGCACTCTGCAAGCTGGCATACCCCTTGACCGAAATATTGCAACGATGGCTCACGGTTGTACTCTGTCTCACAACCCTGCTCAAAGGGTCTGGGCCAAGATAAATAAAGGCAGACATAATGAGGGGCAGTCCAATTCACCTAGTGGAAAGCCCAAAGGCCGAAAGCTTAGTTGGCATATCATCAAAGAAGTTGTGGATAATGTCACACATAATGGTCGCTTGTCCAAATATGACAAGTATGATGTCTGCACATGAAGAAGATATTATGGGAAACGTGGATAGTTATATACCATCGGTTAAATGCTCTTAAATTAGGGCATTTATGGATGAGATGATCGAGTTCATATCATAAATTGTACAACAAGGTAGGAGGTGTAGACTCTATTTTCCTTTTGATACCCTCGGTGTGTAGGCAGTACAAGCATGGATTCGGTTCTTCTAGTATGTAAAGGATCGTTTTATCCCCATAATTAGCAAGATGTGTAGCGGTTACTTATGGAGTCTGAGAGTTTGTTTGTCTGAGATGATGTATTTTTTCTTGATATCATGCGATTTCAGATCAATGATGAGTGCAATGTTTGTATTCCATGCATATGGCGAATGCATGGTTCGTGCGCAAGGTTTTGGGATGAGTAGTTGTGACCTTTTCACTATTAAGTAGAGCTAGGGTGGTAATTTTTTTTTTAGCATGTAAGAGATTTTTAACTCATATTACTTTGGGCAAGTGTTGGTAGGGTGTTCAATGATGCCACATAAAGCATGAGGTTCGAGTGCCCTAGTAGATTTTGGGGGGTCCATCTTCTTCCATTTTTTCTTATCCCTTTTAGCGGCACCGAGTAGTGTTTGTATAGGGGTTTCGTGATCTATTATGGCCTCATGTAGGGTGATAGGAATGATAAATGTCGATGTAACTCCTGAGTTGGTTGGCATGGCTAAAGGGGCCCAATACCAGCCCGATATTGCAAAAGCCATATTTGGCAATGTGAGATTTTCTAATTTGGCTCCTGTGGTTGTTGGAACCTTTTCCAACAAAAGAGGGGGGTATCCTGGGTAAGTAGATGGTTTAAATTGTACGAGACCAAATTCGGTGTACATCATAATTAACTCTGGAGAAGATCGTACATATGGTACAACACCCTCAAGGGTGGTTAAAGTATTATTCTCGTAATATATGAGTTGATCGCCTGTAATGACTTTCCGTTCATGTGGGAACATCATTTCTTTGAATACGGAGGATGCGACTGCACTCATGGCATACATATAACTTCAGCATGGAAGAATATTATAATCCAACTATGCATCCAATACTTCAATGTCAATCAACATTGTTTTACAGATGAGACGTACCGGGACATCTTGGAATAAGCCGACGAGGCCTGAATTGCGTCCCTCGTATGCTCAGAGCATGATGTCAAAAATTTTGAGTTCTGGAGATTCTAGCTTCTGCAAAAATTTCTTCGACATTATGAATGTGGATGCCCCTTCATTAGTAATGCAACGATGGATGTTTATGTTTTGGATTGAGATCAAGATTCGGAACGCGACTAATGAAGGAAGTGATGGTTCAAATTTATCCAAGTCAAAGGCCATAAGGCGGGAATCAGAAGGATCGATTATGATTAATGTTGGAATTTGTCCTTAGAATTGTGTTTTTGTTTTGTCTTTGTCAGTTTTTTTTTAGACTGATCCTGGTTTTGATTTTGGTTGGAGTTTCCCCCAGTTGACATCCCAGGGGGTGTGAAGCTGACTACTACCCGACTATCTAGGTTATCCCTTTCACTTTCCCTTTTCTTTTTTCTTAGGAAAATTAGGTCGATTAGTAGTATTAAGCTACTGGAATGACAATTATTTTTTAGCATGGGATGGTTTCACTATATTGACCCATGTATTATTTTTTGGTGGCACATTACTCTGTTGTTGTGCATTGAAGGGAGAGTATTGATTTCACTGTCCCCGATTGGTATAAGGATTATGGGAAGAAGACATTACATTTTTGTTCTTATAGGAGTGTTGGCTTCCCTGAGGGGAGGGGTGAGGTCCTCCCTGTAGTGGATGATATGGCTTCACCCTATTAACCGTGTTTTGCATCAGTGTGGGTTACCTAGAGTAATATCCTGGTGGTTCATTTGTGTAGTGTCAAATGTTGGGTTACTGTATGAGTACCCAAGATATTGGTAGGTGTTGCTGAGATGGTTTTGTGTTATGGATCCTATCAATCCACCAACAACTTTAGATGCACATCGTATTTCTTTATAAGTTTTAAAGTGAGGGGTTTCAGGAAGAACATGATAGATGTATCCTTATTGAGTCTATATAATCTCTAATTATTGAGTTTTTCTTATTGATTCTTCCTCGTTATGTGATGATGAATTTTACACGTATTTTTAGATTTACGATGTGAGGGATATAAAAAATAAGTCCAAGAGGACTCTTTCTTCAAATTTTTCTTTACAAAAGGTACGACATTTTCGCCATTCATGGATATGATCTGATATGTGTATAGTAGGTGTTTATTTGAAGTGGGTGATAGGTTCGACACTCGAATCATGGCAAAGTGGGAGTTGGAAGAATGTGAGGAATATAATAGTTAGAGAACTAAAGGTATGTGTAACACAAAACACTCGTCAATATACCATTTCGATACTGGACTAGTAAGGGTGCATTCAAATAGATGTAGTCGAATAGTATCATCATTGATACCATTTGATGAACACCACAGGTGAAAATTCATGACAAGGTTTCCTGGGTCTTCACCTTACTTTCCTTGAAATTTTGGAATGTTTGAAGGGAGCTTAGTGGGAATGGCTTGGAAATTTAGGCCATGGATAATTGGTTCATTGGTTATATTACATAATTCTAGTAGGTTTAAATAAGATAATAATGGAATTTGTGAGTTATCTGCCATTGTAAAACGATTTTGAATAGTTATGCAAAGAGGTCCTATTTGGGGAGGTCCGAGGATGGCTACCCTGCTAGGTACTTCATATTCTAATTGGAGGAGTGGTATGCGGGATTCCTAAAGGAGCAGCGGGCAGGTTTCCTTGGGGGGTCATAAAAGGTGTACTTCGGTGGGGAGGGGTCCCAATCAAATTTGTGCTGATAAAGGAAGATCATATAATTATGGTTGTGTGACGTCCTCTACGGTGAAATGAGAGGAGGCCTAGAACTCCTATTGGTAATGTGGGGAGGTTTAAAAAGTGTCTAGATCAATGGGGAGTCATGGGGTCCCCTATGGTGTCAAGTATCTTGAGAGTTAATTTGTACTTTTTGAGGGAAGGGGATACCTATCAATGCAATATAATGATATACATAAAACAAAGTGAAAATGGGAAGGTTGTTTTCCTTTTATATTTAAGTTATTGGATGAATAAAGTAAAAAGTGGTTTTTTTTTGTGTAAGATTAAAAATATTATGTATACATAATCGTCCTTTCCACTCCCAACGTAACTAGGAATTGTGGAGATACATTCTGATGGGTCCTGGGGAAACGTCTCGAAAGAGCTAGTGACACCTTTCAACAGTTGAAGAATCAACCAAGGTAATGGAAAAAGAGGATCAAGTGTTTCCCTCACTATCACCTTTATGGAAACGATGCCCTATATTTTTGCCACTAATGTGCCTTCGTCCCACATGAGCATTCAATTATTTAGCTTCTTGGTAGCGAGTTACTAGTATCGAGAAATAGATGGGTCGGGTAGCCCCAAATAGTATCGCATGCACTGGACCTAAGTAAAAGCCCATCTGAATTGGGTCTCTGATATGCCTAAGTATTAATTTTTGTGGGATGATTGAATTATTTTAGGCTCCCTAAAAAGTAAACTTCTATGTTTCAAAATGTAACATGACCATGGTAGCTTATGGGATGCCTACCCCCAATGGTTCTAACTTGAACTATAGTTTCTTTTGTGGCCCTTATGGGGAAATTTTAGTCGGTTCAAGTTATGGTGGTATTTAGGTGTCCTAATTTTCTTAAATTGTGAGACGGTAAGAAAACATAAGATAAGTATAAAATGCCATGTAAAATATATTCCTTTTTACAAAAATCTTACTAATGCTTAGTGTGTGGCAAAGTTAACAAACAAAGTGTGATAGGATGTTCATATGCAATGATCCTTTCATATATCAACCTAATTACATTCATTTTTGGTTGTTTGTGGAAAAAATTAATAATGTGCAGCTAATGGGTCACTTTCATTTTTCCTATTACACTATGCAGGTTTAAAGGGAGATGGGAATCTAAAGTTCTTTAAGAAAACTCTCATACTCAAACCAAAATTCGTGTAAGAAACACAATGGAAGAAAATACTACTTGTTTTTTGTACTAGCACTATGACCTAGACCCAAAACTAATGAAATGGAAGAATTAAATAAAACTTTGATTAGTAACAAGATTTTTGGAGCCACTTACTCCTTTACACAATGTACTACTTTGATCCGAGAATATGGATGTTGAAGTTGACACGAGAGAAGCATTAGCCACACGAAATGATGATTTGGGGAGTTAATATGTAGGATGAAAAATATTGTAATAAGGTTGGTCAACAAGGCATGATAATGAAATCTGACGATATGAATGGATATGGACAACTTGGCCAAAGTGAGAGCTGTAATGTGAGTGGAGACAGTGAAAATAATTCTTCTGAGGGAAGTGGCCCTAGAGTCGGTAGGACATTGAGGGTACGTGTATGTATGTTCTGACTGGCATGAAGAGGGTAAATGAATGTGGATCATCTCTGAGTTCCAAAAAATGGTGAATAGAAACTACCATAGGGTACAAGGAATGAAAATATGGCTGGGAGACCTTTTCCTAAAAAAAAAATTACACTTTCCAAAAGAATGTAAAGGTGGTTTGGGATGTACATACACGAAGACGGGTGCCCCATGAAAATGGCGACCTGCATGATGATGGAGGTAAGGTGTTTTTTTTTATGGCGGGGGATCCATTGGTTGGTATCAGTGAGGGTTTGATGTGGTAGATGAAGTGATGAAAATGAGCTTATGTCATATGGAGAGATGATAGGCAAAATGTATAATGTAGGGGTGCATTCGACTTCATTCTTTCATAAATAAATGAGGTGGCCGAGGAGTAGGGTTCATAAGGAATAAGTGAAGAAAATAAGAATGAGGTTGATCTTCAAGGTATGCAAGTGAAATGGCTCCAAGGCCTGAGTATATGGTCATGGATCATTATTGTATGTGGTGGTCTATATCATGGGGCGATGTATGAATGGGAAGGTTCTATTGACTATCATGGATGTTTACCATGTGCAAGGGGAGGTGATGGTAAACATGGTCGAGATGATGAACCCTATGGTGAATTTCATAGAAATGATGTGTGGATATTCAAACATTTATAGGAAGTCTATCATAGTGGGTGGTGAATGATACCTGCACTTTCTATGGTCATCAGGGTTTTGATTTTGACGGGAAGTTGTTCATGTACCTGCAACTTCAACAACCAATACCCTAAGTGAAAAAAATCTTGATGAAAACATATATATAAGTTGAAATATGTTAAACAAGATGATTTGAAGAACATGAGAAAGTGCACTTGAAGTGCTACTCTGAGCACGGGGTGGGCCCAAAAAATGAGTTTTGGGTTTAAATGGAATGGAGGGTACCATGATGAATATGAAGTGGTCCTGATCCTAATTTCCTTGATGGTTTTGAGAAAGAAAACCCTGAGCTCTTTTATTGGACTTTGGAAGATGACAAAGAGGGCAATATATATGGAAAAATGGGCCATATGCCACCACATTTATACTTGCTATTTAGGAGTGCAGAGTGGTTCTAGGGGTTGTTTTCTCTTGTTAAAATAAGATTTTGCACCCAAGAAGCGTGCAAGGATAGAAATGTAAGAGATCATAACTCGAACTTTTTGATTTCAATAGGTTATGGTAGGTAGGTCGTACAAGGTGACCTATACAGACCTATGTTTAGGATGAAAAGCAAGACCATGCAGGTGAGTATATGATAGTCGTGTGTTACGAGTGGATGAATGAGGGATAGTTACGGGATCCTCGCTGATTTAGGGAATATAGTCATGTAGGATGTGTGATTGTGGGTAAAATAGATGTGGGTAGTCTTTTTCTTGATGACGAAACAAATTTTTGGGTTACAGATGCACAACCACCGCAGTTGCCAATGGGACAATCGCATGATGTGTGTATCTTTGTGTAAAAAATATGTGCAGTGGTTGATCCAATATCCCCACGATTTTTTATGTTAAGAAATGCTTTGGTTGTCTATCTATATCACTTATTTATGCGATAGACTGCATGACTTTCATGGAGATGGATGCACGGTTGTGTGCCTATTATGGAAACAAGCACACGATATTTGAAAAAGAGCTATTTTTGAGCTTGTGAGGATATTTTTTTATTTTTGGCATCCTTTTCGGAAGGATGGGTATGATGTGGAAAGATCATGACTCAGAGCCCCTCCGTATAGCAATTGATGGTGACATTGTGGTGAGTTCCACTTTAGCCCTGTGTGGGTTACTGAAATTTTCTTTGAACCCCTTACGAAGGTAATAGAATGAGTTCCTACATTTTGTTTTATGGTGATGGGACTCAAATTGAGAGGTGTTCGAGATACAGAGAAGAAATTTTCCTTTCACTTTTTCATTGAACATTTGCTTTGTCACAAGATTGGTGCATCGTGGAGAATTATTACGGGTGTTGCTCCAAGCCGAGTGGGTGTAACTTTAGGGGTGGGTGGAGGGCCATTGCAGACCCAACACTATATATCAAGGTAGCATCTGGGTTGAGAACATTTTGGACTTAGTTGAGCATTTTTCTTTGGAGATGATTGTGTGTCTTTTTGGATCAAACTCCCCTCACTGAGTCTTTGTCCCGCAAATTTCCATTCTTGAGAGACTCGAGGTAGGGAATTTCTTTGACTAGGTTGGTTTTGTGTACAACATGATCACATCAAAACTCATGCAGGTGAACAGGGTTTAGTCTCAAATTTTTTTTTTTAATGCCAATATCCTTTGTATCTTCCTCTATGAGAGGGTTATGATACTACGTCCCATACTAGTAGTGCCACCAAGGCCTGCGATAGGCCTGTGATACAATCATGTGTTCCATCGATGCCTCAATCATGTGGGGGTGTGGTGGGGTGCTACTAGAAACCCACAGCGTAGGTTTGGTTTGGGTCCAACCCTCAGATGATTCTAGATTACCCTTATCATGGTGTAGACTTCATGGGTGATCCATACATGGATCTTCCTCCAAATGACCCTTGAGAGGTGACTGGTATGTGTTTTTTGTTTTCTGCATTTGTGCTTATTTTAATGCATTTATGATGATAATGATACCATGTATATTTTATTTCATATGCGGGGCCTCGCGGATGGCCATTGGCCTACTTGGTGGGCAACGATCCCCATTGATTTGGCATAGCTAGTGTGGAACATGTGCCATGACGATGGAAAGATGAAAATGTTCAAAAGGTCCCTAAGAGACCACCATAGTGCCGACGTATGGATATAAGTGGTCCCTCTAGAGAAGGAGGTAGCTCTTCAACCCATTCTGAGGTGGCAAGATTTCAAGAGCATGCAGAGGCTATAGAGGCTCAGTGGATGATGCGGGCGTGCACGTGAGGGTAGAAGATTCCCAAAGAGGGTTGGAAGATGCTATGAGAGGAGACGGTGGAGATGCTCATGACTTATGATAGAGTGTGACGTCTAGTCCTTTTCCATATTAAGGGCAATTGGTCCTAGCTCTAGCAACATATCGATGAGGCGGGGACCGTAGGTGCAAGGTGGCCCTCGACCCTAGATATTTTTGGATGTATGTACTCGGGCAGCACCCATTATGAGGATGATTCATGTTTGATGAATTATTTTTTTTGGCTCGTGTTACATATATATATATATATATATATATATATATATATATATATATATATATATATATATATATATATATATATATATATATATATATATATATATATATATATATATATATATATATATGGTGATTATTTTTGGCTCATGATGTGTTTTCATGTATATGCTTCTATACATGTGATGTATTATTGCATTTATTCGATGGATATAATGTTTATGTGCTGACTTAAAATGCCAAGGAGGTATAGATATTAGAGCTATTTGCTAACTCAAAACTCTAAGGACGTATAAAGATGTAGGAAAGGGATAATTGCACCAGAGTATATTTGTAAGTTTAACAATTGACAATTTTATGTTGATAGTTGATTTCATGAATTTGATCCTGTAGATATAGCAAATGCATGTGCTCACTTTTCTTTTAGTATGCAGAGAGAGTAATTATAAGGTGGCTTTAAAGGCCAGGCATGAGTACGTATTAGGAGCCACACAGTTCTAGCGGGGTTTCGAGGTTCTAGCGGGGAGCTTAAGGGTGATCTTACAAGGGTTACCTCACGGCATATCAAAAATATTCTTTTTTATACGATTAAATTCAGCCTGATATGAGGATTATCACTGGAAAATATGAAAGTACCACCGCTGGAAATGAAAGTTAACTGTGCAAAATATGCCAATCGTCTTTAAATACGCTTCTTATCAGATAATATGCGAGTTTCCACCATAGTATACATGATTTATCATTTGATATGCAAGTTATTGATCGTGGATATGCGATTAATCATCCCATACAGAATTATAATTTAAAAATATGCAGATAATTACATTGAAATGCGACTGAGCCCCTCCTGATATGCATATTATTATAGTATACGCGAATTGTCACTGTAGGGTATGAATAACACATGTGACTTGTATTTACCACTTATAAGAGGGATCTTAGCTGGAAATATGAGTACTCATCGGTGAATATTTTATAATTATTTATATTCTTACAAATTTACAAATTTACAATCTTATAATTATGGTAATTAACAACATGTACGATATATATTTTTCAATTTTACAACGAATCAATTTTATGGTAGTTATGGTTGAAATTTCAAAATTAATTTACAATTTTACAATTTTAATAAAATTGAATCATGATAATACATACAATTACAATTACACTTTTACAATTTTAGATACAATTACAATTAGAATCATGATACATACAATTACAATTACAATTTTACAATTACCAATACATAATATTTCATAAATATTATGATTTAATATTAAAAATAAACATCATGATCATGATAACCATCGTACAAACATCTTATTCTAAAATACACATTCAAATTCGCTAAAATCATATAATCATCGTGATCATGATCATCTAACAAAACACAAGCATTGTATAACATCATCACAACAAAACATCAAATATAAATCTCATGTCAAATAACTACTATAACATAGACATCTATCTGCAAGCACATTAAATGGAAATATATAACATTACCTAACAATACACACATCATGATGAACACCAACATGTAAATTAAGTAGATCAACACGAACATAAAATACATGCACCATGTATATATATATATATAATGTCAAAAATATACAACTGTAATAGAACTGGATATAAATGTCAAATATCTGGTGTTACATCAATACTATAACTAGTTGGGGCCTGCTCATCCGATGGTGCCTGCTCAGGAGGTGTTTACTCAAATGGTGTCTGCTCTGGAGGTGCCTGCTTAGATGGTGCCTTCTTAGGAGATGCCTGCCCAGGACTAGATGTTGGCTGCTCATCTCTGCGAGATGAAGGACGAGGAGGTGGAGTATTAGAATGATCACTCCCCTCATGATCATCATCTGATATGTTTTGTGGAGCATCTCCATGGAGAATATCCCTCCTCACTTCCATTAGCCTTGAAGCTCTGACGATATGATGCATAAGGCTCATCATAGAGCGTGACATGTCCCTCCAAAGCTCAGTGAGCATGTGATCCTAGATGTCTCTAATTATCACAAGGAGGACTCCCTCATCAACCAATATGCTACATAGTCAGTCGCCCAACTCCATCCTGAATCGAATGTCATCCCTACGCCTCATGGCCACGGGTATCTGCACCTGAGGAGGTCTCTTACCCTTCGCAGCCTCTGCCATCTCCTCTTCATCTACAGGATTATCCAGTGGGGGTGGAGGCATGTCCCCAACGAACGTTCCAATATCTACAAAATATATAGTACACAACAATAATTAGACAAATTCATTAAACAATTTAATAAAAAAATTTAACGAATGTGTTAGAGTAAATTTTATTCTAATTAATTAAGACAATAAAATGAAACTATATTAATTTAAAGAAAACACTAATATTACCTCTATAATATCGTGATTCATTCTGTGTGAAGAGGATTTTCGTACACCCTCGCCAATCCAACCTCACGTAGGGACACGACACCATCACGAACATGTGATCATCCTCATTTGCTATTAGCTCCAGTGTATCACTAGAAATCCTGGCCAGATACTCCGACTGGCCCCTCTTGAGCATCACCTCTCCCCACATGTTCATCCATACTTCTATCATCGGTCTATGAGGCTGACAAAAAAAATTAGGCCTTGTCTCTCGAAAGATATTAAAAATTAAACAAAACAACTCTGTAGCAAAATGGAAGGTCAACCTCCCACGTGCTCGAGAATGAAATCTATCTAAGGCTATACAAAACTATCACAAAGCAATCCGTAGTTGTCCACCATGTTGGGGTTCCCATGTTTTGGCTAGATTGGCAAGACCAAAAGACGAGACAACATCAGAACCAATTTTAGACCTTAGGATCTAGCCCTCCTAGGTCCAGAGAGGGATCTCTTTATATGAGTCAAAGTGTATGTCTTTGAAGCTCTAAGTTATGATTTTAGGCTAGTTATATGCACAGGGTTTGTTTATTTGATTAAGAGTTTGGTTGTTGGGAATCAGGAAGGAAGAGTTCATCATGAGACAGGACTGGGAAAAAAAGAATTTAGGCAAAGGAGAGATAATCTAGAGAAAACCAAGTCCATTGGGTAATGGAGTCAAGAAAGGATTTACTTGCTATCAATATGCAAGCTTTCAGTTGGGCTAGTCATCTAAAGCCTTGGATGCTAAAGTGATAGGGTGGTATGGGACATTAAGGACCGAGAGTGAAGGGGGGAGAACCAACTAATCCCATATATAGATCAGGTCAGAGGTCATTTAACACCAGACCTGCTTGGACAAAATCAGAGGCAAGACAAGGGAACTTGGAAAGGCTTAATCAGAATGGAAAGATTCAGGGTTCTAGACCTCCCAGTGTTCTCAACACATTCCATTAAATCCTAACAAGAACTTCTAAAATAGATTCTGTTAATTCATACATCAGCTACTAGGCAACAACATCCACTACACGGGTTAAATCAATTGAAATCAATCTTTAGATAAAAACATTAAGTAGAAAACATAAAGGGTTAGGAGAGCAGCAACATAAGGCACCTAACAAGGGTGAATCTTATGCCAAATTTCTGATGCGAGCCAGATGAAATGAAATGAAATGGAAATAAACACAGAGATAGAAAAACATCACCGCAGCTTTCGATCAGGATCCAATGAAATGTGCTTATCATATTAAACATCAACACCAATCAGGTACAACATAGCCAATAGCTTGGTCATTCAGTCTGAATACATCTTCCTCAGCCTATCTTACAACTATACACATAGAACTTATCTCAAGAGAAACTGCTTGCACCTCTCTGTTATCTCATTAAGAACGTTTACAACAATTTTCTCATAGTTTTTATAGCTGAAAAAAAGCAGAGGAAGTAGGTAGAACACTAAATATAACATTAAACTTAGAAAAGAAGGAGAGGGCCAAAGCCCATTCTGTTTTAAACTCTGAGCATTAATTTTTGGCACTCTTTGGAGAAAATAATGGTCTTCGTCAGGCTTCACTAATTCTAGGTATGTCTCTGATGCATTCCGGTTTGTTGTACTTTGTAATACCTTTGGTGAATAAAAAAAATGGCAATAAAAAATGGAATGATCCGCCATACTTGAGCAACAAATGCTCTGATATCCTTGGACTGCGTTCTGAGCGGAGATCTCCTCTGGAGCACGGTATGAAATAAAAACCATATGGGCAACCTGTCCTTTCTGGGAGGAAAACATTCTGCTGATATAGAGAAACCTGTCATATATTAATTTCCATGCCTCTGTCAGTAAAAACCTTGCCGTTGTTTCCATACTGTGTATTTTTGGAGGCGTGTCCGCCTTCTGTACCTTGCGGAACACGCAACTGGACTAAGAAGAACAATGCAATGGAAGGGTGGATGAAATGGTAGCGCGGTGGCGGAATGGTGGTTTTTCACTAAAAATTGGTGACAAAATGCAATGAAACGGAGGAAACTATGAATAATAGGGTTTGGTGGTGGAATGCAGTGCCGACCGTTAGATCATGGTCAGGGGACAAAGATCGACGGCAGAGATCGAGCGGCGGAGTGATATATGAAATTGGGCGGAACAACAATGAAATATAAGACTTTAGAGTAAATTCTTGAACCTTGGATTTCGAAAAAAATACAAAGGAAAGCGAAGGAAACGTAACGAAATGCGTGGACGTAGACGTATGAGGTGGGACCCAGCTGGAGGCGGAGGGCGATTCGCTTTGAACCGTTGGATCTTAAACCCAACGATCGGTCAAGATTTAGTCGGAGAATCGCAATTGCGATGGACGAGAGGGACACACACTTATAACTTCAGATTCTGATCGAGGAAGGGGAAGCGATTGGGAAGTGCGATGACGGTTGGATTCGCATAGGAATCGACGGTGGAGATGCGGATGGGGGGATCACAATCGGTGAGGACACGAAGGAACGGCACTAACAAACTTCCGATTGCAATGAGCGGGAACAAGCGATAGCCGTTGGATCAGACAAGGGGATCAACGGCTGGGATGATATCGGGAGATGGCGCGATCGGGGATCGGAAGACAGGACTTGCGATCAATCAGAGGATGATGCGATCGGAGGAAGTGGAGGAACGGCGCGATCAATCGCAATCGCAATATATTTCGATGCGATTAATCGCAATCGCAGTGTAGAAATTAGCTGAATAAATCACTTATCCAATGAAGATTAACCCGATCATACATCAATTTCGAATTGCATGCATAACACATAACCCTCTTCTACAATTAATTGTCACATGCGGAAATAATATAGAAGCAATCGCACATCAAATCAATCACACATTAACTCAGTATGTATGGGGAAAGCTTATAGCTGAAAACCCCGCAGCTATTGTGTATATTATAATGGAGAAATCATGTAACAATCATAGTACAAAAACTCTTCACAAGCTCTCATGCACTACCTCCCATGCTACACACTATCAAGCTAGATCTAGCAAATCACTTGCTCTAATCCTTAGCCACTTGATAGCCAACCTTGATTGCGTATTTTAATGCTAGGTGATGGCCTCCTTATATAGATAAACCACCAGCCTAAACTTTGCAATACTCATAGCTTACTCCACCTATCTATGTGTTGCAAATAGCAACAGTATAGTTACAACGGATAGCTAACTCTACCCTTTCATCTATCTCTTTCACTGGTCTCCACTGAACTGATCATGCACTGTAGTGAACTGAAGTGTTCTTGAGTTGACTAATGAGTTACTAATTAATGAATTAAATAATATTTAATTCACTCCACTCATATCTAGTTGATTAGCTAGTTAACTAATCTCAACTAGTTCAACTGAAATAAATAGAACACAACTCCACTATCTGTCCCGTTAACTCCTCCAAAACTTCTGCCACTGAAGTCTAACTGAAGCCAACCATGCAAGATGCCATCAACCCCTAGGAACCACGTGATTCCTTGTGTCAGTTGCATGAGCCACCTCCATGACTCAAACTGAAGTGCGCCAAGAGAGTAAACTGCTGTTTATAGTCAAAATATTATTAAGGGTAAATAATATTTGACTTCCATATTTTTAGACTGATCTCCTAAAAATAGCCTGGGTCCTAAAAAATAGGGTCTCATCTATTTTTACCGACATGTCGCATCCATCAAGAATCTCCAAGTAGAATCTAAATTATGCTCCGTATGTCTAAAATAGACATAGTCTAAAATAGACTTTGCGCCGTAAATAGCCTGCGGGCCCCCACTTAGTGAAGGCGAAGCGACTTCATTTCACTAAGCTCCATCATCTTGTTGCATTCTCAACACTCCCTCTCAAGAAGAAAGGGATTTCATCTGCAATCCCTATCCCGCCGTGGAATCTCGAACTTGCTCCCGGTGAGCGCCCGTCAAAGGATGTCTGGCAGATCCCGATCCTCCGTGGGAACATATGAAAGCATCATGATCCTCCGTCAACACAATCTCGATATGATGGTACCCGATGTCGATATGTTTGGACCTATCATGAAAAACTGGATTAGCCGAGAGCTTGATGCAGCTCGTTATCACAGCAGATCACCGTAGGCTCCAAATGCAACCTGAACAAACCCGCAAGGATCTTCCTCATCCAAATATCTACATGCCACAACTGCTGCCATGTACTCGGCCATTGACCAGTTATTATTTCCTCATTGCATCAGAAATGTATTGCCGAATCTACGTGTTGAAAAACTCCCGTAAGTGCTCTTCCGGTCCGTTGGAGGCTCCACGCCCTAATGCTGCATCGGTGAAACCGAGAAAGTTTCACTCCATCCTCCCGTCGCGTGCCATAGACCATATCCCGATGTGCCTCTCGATATAGCGCAATACATGCTTGCCCGCCTTCCAAAAGAGCTTGGTAGGCTTAACCATAACTTACGAAAAAAGCCGGGTTAAGCGCATAGCATATATCGGGTCGAGTATTGACTCGGATACATCAACGACCCCCACCAGTCGATAGACAGGTGGCATCCACTACCTCCTCCCCGAAGTAGCATCTCCCTTCCTCCATCCTCCCGGGGAAGAGGGGTATCAACAGAGGCTTGCGGCCTTGCATGTTGAACCTCTCCGAATCTCCCAGGAGCATACTTGCCTCTGAGAAACAAATCGATCCTCATTGCTGCGCGCCAAATCTCCAATCCGCAGAAATAATGAAGGATGCCCCGGTCCTTCATCTCAAACTCTCGTGCAAGATCCTCCTTGCATGAAAGTATCAATCGCTCGTCGCCAGTCAAAAAATCGGATCATCTACATACGGTACGATGATCAACGGCTTCCCTCCACCACAATACGGGTGCAGGGTTTGGATCCGCCTCACTCTTGGAGAATCCAAGCCCGGTGAAGTAGGTCGTCTATCACGAGTGTACCAAGCACGAGGTGCTTGCTTCAGCCCATACAAGGTGCTCTCTTGAGTCGGCACACATGCGACTCATCTGTCGAAGATCTCAAAACCTTCAGTCTGCTCTATGTACACCTCTTCCTCAATAACTCCATTGAGGAGCACGGTCTTCACATCCATCGATGAATGTGCCACCCCATCTGCCCCGAGAGAGCAAGGATCGTCCGTATGGAAGAGTACCTTGCGGCAGTGCAAAAGTCTCCTCATAGTCAATCCCCTCGATTCGTGAGAAGCCACCGGGCGACAAATCTCGCCTTGTGCTTCTCCACACTCCCCGTCGCCCACTTTGCTTCACTTTGTAGATCCATCGCGAACCTACAACTGATTTCCCAACCGGTCTTGGGACAATCTCCCCATGCACCTTGTTCCCCGATGATCGAATCATATTCTTCGATCATGGCATCAACCCATGCGGGTTCCTCCACGGCTTCCTCGAAAAGAGGATGGCTCGGTCACAACACATTGACTCATAAGAGCCATGTATCCGATTAGGTACCGATCCTGTATCTGTCTCGTGTCTGCTGTCTGTGTCGTAGGTGGTCCTACAACCTTCTCTCGCATCCAGAACGTCGCTCGGCTTACTCGTAGTGCGCATGCGCCCTCTCGATGGTTGGCGCTGCTCGAGGTGGTTTCTTCCACCTCCTCGAACCTCCTCTTGTGGCTGATCCACATCCGGGAAGCTCCTCCTTAGGAACTAACGACTCCTCATCGCATGCAAGTGTAGCTCCCTCTCAAGCAAACAACGCATGGCTTTCTCCTCCCTCGAAATTTTATATCCCGTCGCACAACGAGTCTTGCGACTGCTCGCTTTATACACCCGATAGTTGTGAGGTGTATCGGTAGTACCCCACAAATATTCCAACTTCAGCGAGCTTGGATCCCAGCTCCCTTCTCGCATCCTTCGTCACATGCATGTAGACGGGGAGATCCAGAAAATCCGCAAATGGGAAATATCAGGGCCTCTTGCCGTGAATAAGCCTCCTCTAGTAGTACTCATGCCAAGAACCTTGTGAGGGACAACGGTTCTGCACATACACTCGCTATATTGCATGCCTCGGCCCACAAGTGAAGGGGTAGGCCACGATCATGCAACATCGCACGTGCAAAGCACCCACGATCGTTTCGTTTCTTCGCTCGGCCCACCCCCGTTCTGTGGGTTGTAAGGTGCGATGAGCTCTCTCGAATTCCTTACGCGGCTGAGAACTCCTTGAATTCAGCCGAGATGAATTCTGCACCGATATCACTCCTTAGAGCAATCACCTTCTTCCCAGACTCCTTCTCGACCGGTTGCTTTAAACTCACGTAACTCGCGAATGTATCGCTCTTCTTACGCATGAAGAAGATCCCAGAGACTTTCGAGAGAAATCATCAACAAAGATCACATAATACCCGTGCTTTGTCGTCGAAACAGCGAAAGGACCACACACGTACGTGAGAACTCTCTCAAGGATCGTCGTGGCGCGACTATCCTTCTCGTGAAAGAGTGGCTTTCACATACTTCCCTAAAGTACACCCCTTGCACCGATCGCGATCTGCGCAAGGGTGCCCTTAGGAAGTCCAAAAGTGAAATCTCTTCGCAGAATCTTCAAAGCTCCATGGTGAAGATGGCCCAATCTCTCGTGCCATAGTTCGCCCCTCATCATCCCGACTCACCACTTCTCCCCGCCTTGCATGCCATAGGCGCGCGTGATCATCTACACATAGCGATAAAGGTTCTACGAGTTCGAACTCCCTATCTTCAGGGTCTCTCCGGTAGTCTTACTTCGCGGAAGGCTTTTCCTTCGTCGAAGACCACATCATAACCCTTATCCTCCAACATCGCTCTTTGAAATCGGGTTCTTCTTCAATCCCGGTACATGCATGACATCCTTTAAGACAAAGGGTTTACAGGACTCCCTCCGAAAGGATACGGTACCGATACCCGTCGCACTTGTATCTACCATCATCGCCCATCTCGATGTGCACACCCAAATCTTTGTCCTCAGGATCCGAGAACAACTCCCGATCTCCCGTCATATGAAATGACGCACCGCGTCCAAGAACCACACCGATCTCGACATACTTGAACTAAGCATGCAATCGGTGAAACTTTGACTGACCCACCCCCCACACTTTCCCGACTCATCTCTCGCACTGAGTGAACTTCGTGAGGTATTTGGCGATGCAGCGCTCTTCTCCATCTTGATGTTCCCGAGCTTATCTTTGAGCGCCGGCTTCCTTTGGTCACTCTTACTCCGGAATAGATCCGAGTCAAAGCTTTCCACATTAAATATGGAGTAGCCTTTCCATGAAGAAATTTGGATACAATATGATCCTCGACGCCCTCCAACGAGGATCCTTCGACATTTCGCGATCTTCTTTTGCCATGCATCGACCAAAGCCGCATCGAGTGGGCTTTGGGACATCCGCATCCACGAACTCCTTCGACCATTATCTTCTAACATCTGCTTCCATTCGATCCTTCCATGCAACATAATTCGACCGCCTTCAAGAGCATATTCGAGTCGCAAACCATTGAAAGAAGACATCTTTCAACACCGGCACTCAAGAAGAACAACCTTCGCAAAATTCGAATTCCAAACTCCAAGCTCTATCGCTTCAGATCTACACTTGAAAACAAATTATTTCCAAATCGGAGATTGATTTGCAAAGGGCATTCACGCAGATCTTTCACCTTACAAAGAAGGATGAATATTCGGAGGCTACTCGCACTTGCATGCGGACTCGTCCGAGGAAAATAAGTTTGCAATCACACAGTAATAGACTTCGACAATTAATTTCGCTCAGATACCATGTAGAAATTAGCTGAATAAATCACTTATCCAATGAAGATTAACCCTAGATCATACATCAATTTCGAATTGCATGCATAACACATAACCCTCTTCTACAATTAATTGTCACATGCGGAAATAATATAGAAGCAATCGCACATCAAATCAATCACACATTAACTCGGTATGTATGGGGGAAAGCCTATAGCTGAAAACCCCGCTTTGCACTATTGTGTATATTATAATGGAGAAATCATGTAACAATCATAGTACAAAAAACTCTTCACTAGCTCTCATGCACTACCTCCCATGCTACACACTATCAAGCTAGATCTAGCAAATCACTTGCTCCAATCCTTAGCCACTTGATAGCCAACCTTGATTGCGTATTTTAATGCTAGGTGATGGCCTCCTTATATAGATAAACCACCAGCCTAAACTTTGCAATACTCATAGCTCACTCCACCTATCTATGTGTTGCAAATAGCAATGAGTATAGTTACAAAGTCGATAGCTAACTCTACCCTTTCATCTATCTCTTTCACTGGTCTTCACTGACCCGATCATGCACGTAGTGAGTCGAAGTATTCTTGAGTTGACTAATGAGTTACTAATTAATGAATTAAATAATATTTAATTCACTCCTCTCATATCCTAGTTGATTAGCTAGTTAACTAATCTCAACTAGTTCAACTGAAATAAATAGAACACAACTCCACTATTTGTCCCGTTAACTCCTCCAAAACTTCTTGCCCATCAGTCATGAAGCCAACCATACTCTGTACGAGATACCATCAAACCCAAGGAACCACGTGATTCTTATGCTCGATTGCATGAGCCACCTCCATGACTCCAAAGCAAAAACTTGAGAGTAAACTGAAGTTTAGAGTCCAAATATTATTAAGGGTAAATAATATTTGACTTCCCTATTTTTAGGATAGGCAGTCTAAATATAGACTTCGACCTATAGGTCAAAAAATAGAGGTCCATCTATTTTTACCAACATGACCAATACTCCAAGAATAACATACTGCAATCCCCGGACCATGCTCCATATATCTAAAAATAGACATAGTCTAAAAATAGACTTTGCGCCAGAATTTGCCTGTGGGCCCACTTAGTGAAGGCGACTTCTGTTTACTAGCTCATCATCTTGTGCATTCTCAACCCGCGATGCTATTATGATGTGATTAATCATGTCGCAAAGACTTACGATGGTTCTTCAAAGAAACTTGCAATTGGGAAACAGTTGCGATTGCGATTGCACTACAGGTTAAGGAATTTGGGTTATGCGGCGGGGATTATATATATATGTAACGCAAACTTTATAATATAAAGTTTACGGGGTATGGAAAAAGGGGAAGTGGTTTAATAAAGGGCGGGACTTATAGTATAAAGTTTTATTATAAGGTCCTTCGGGTCATGGAGGGGAAGTGGTTAGCATATGAAACGCATTGTATTAGAAAGGATTTACAATGCGATTATAATCGAAACAAAGGGGAAAAGGGGTTAGGCCTTTGGGCATTTCTTCACAAACAGAGAGGTTTTATAATGGAAATCAGCAGAGGGGACTTTATCAAAGGACAAAAGGCACAAGGAGGCTTCAAGGATGATGTGTTTCCAAAGGAAATGCATTCCTTGTAGGCTCAAAAACATTTAGCCCCTTGTTTGCTTGTCAAAAATTTATAGGGGGGCTAACAGTGGCTCCACATGGGGATGGCTTCTTCTTGAAGGAGTCAAGAATTCAGAAATTGATCTTTGGTGTAGGCCAGATGCACGCTGCCCAAGCCACCTTTCTTCTTTGATTTTTAGCTGCCACAAATATGATAGATCAACAGAAACATTATCTAACAGTCTACCTACCCATCCTACAATCCTAGCATTTTTTCTTCTAGGGTGCATTTAAACTAGCAGACCCTTTACATCATTTGTTTTTACAACAGAAAATAAACCTATTCTAAATCTACCCTTATTGCTCCATGAGACCAGATTAGACTGTTGGTCTCATATGTTTCTCTACCTAATCTAATACCTACTGGGATTAGACTGTCCAGCAGATTTCTTCTCTACATTCTAAGACATAAATTGAAAAACAGTCAGGCCAGGATTAGACTGTCTGGCTTGTTGTGGACCATGACATGAAGACAAAACTGCTCATGGACTGAAACTTGTAGGAAATTTGAAGCAAAACTTTGAAGGCTCGAAATCTGAACTCTTGAAGCATCCTTCTTTTTTTGTGACTCAGGTTTTTAAGCATATTAGAGTCACTTCCTTTTCTGTCTCAGCTCTGGTTTTGGGCATGTTAGAGCCGATTTCTTTTCTTCATGGCTGGTCCAGATTTTGAGCATGTTAGGACCAGCTCCTTTGTGTCTCTGAGGTTCATGTTTTGGGCATGTTTGAACCTCTCCTTTTTCTTTTTTTTTAAAAGAACATAAACACTGCAATGGTATGTACAATGAAATGGAAACTGGAAACTGAAATTTAGCAGAAGTAATGCTTGAGCATCCTGCCATTGACAGGACCCCCAAATAGCTCTGTACCATTAAGTTCTTGTAAGAAAAATGCATTAGGACCCACAGTGGCTTGGATAATATATGGACCTTGCCACAAACTATCAAACTTGCCATGTTTACCTTTATCCTCTCTCCTTGAATCCCATTTCAGAACCTTGTCCCCAACTTTGAAATCTGAAGCTTTGGCTCTTTTGTCAAACTGCCTCTTTATGTTTTCCTGAACTCTGACAGCTCTGCTATAAACCTGCTCCCTCATTTGCTGAAGATGGATTGTTTCATTAATTCTTCTCACCATACTGTCTTCCTCTGTCTGGATCTCCTGAACAAGCTTAATCACCGGCACTCCAAGGCTGGTAGGAAAAACTACTTCTGCTCCATAAACGAGCTGGAATGGTGACATACCAATGGAATTCTTCATTGTAAGTCTGTCAGCCCATAAGGCGTGCACCAACTTCTTATGCCATGACTTCTTGTTCTCTTCTAATAGCTTCTTGATGATGTTCACTAGGCTTTTGTTTGAAGATTCAGCTAGTCCATTACCTTGAGGGTAATAGGCAGTTGAATGACCAAGTGTTATTCCATACCTATGACAGAAATTGACCATCCTCTTTGTTGTGGAGGTAAATCCCCTCTGCGGACAAAGGCGATCCCTACTAGCCCAGACCGGGTTTAGCAACAATCGTCACACGCTATAGTGCAGGTTCCTAATTGTAAATAAACCAACTAGTGATGAAGGCTTACCTGGAATCCAACGCAGTCATTGTAGAAGAGGTGGCTCTCCCGTTCCTTAGCTCTGGCAGATCACGATCCCCACGATCTCCGTGATGGGACACCTGCACATGCGAGAAACAAAACAAGCGCAAGCGCAAAATCCAGTAGATGCAAATATATGTCATTCAGAAAGGACATAACTCTTCATTATGAACAACAACAAGAGTGGAACCATGACCAATAGTCGTTCATTAATAATCAATCAAAGGAAAATTACAACCATAGTTCTGACGCTGAATTCTCCTTCGGAGGGGGTCGCCAGCAGAACACGTCTCGAAAATCCTGTCAAGGATGGGACAAACCTCTCTCTTCAGCTCTTGACGATAGTCTCCTTGCTTGAAATTGGCCTTAAGGGAATTATGGAGGCTCTTGCAGCATAAGGCTCTTGGGAATTTGGGAACTTGAAGACTAGCTTGCAATGGAGATGAGCAAGCTTTTATAGATGGAGGAAGGGGATTTGGGATCCCTATAATCATGGGATTGGCCCTATCATCAAGGAAGCTTCCATGAGAGGTGGAAAACCACTTCCTCTCTATGGAAATCCGTAGCCAAACCTCCCAACTCAAGATAGATATCAGTTCCTGGATCAGTTAGGATGAAACTTCCGCCATTTATTTTCAAAAAACATTCCTTAAATTGGCTGGCGCGAGTGTGACTCTGGGACAGAGCGCCAACTGGTGCGGCCTCTTTGAAGTATTTTACCCATTGGCACGGGTACTGAACTGTCTACTTGCGCCAATGCAAAAAGAGCCATTTTTAGGGTTTTTCACAAGGAGATGTCTTCAGGGCAATGAAAGCTCTTGTTCAGAGGGATGTCATGAAAGTATTTTCAAGGCATGTTATTGCTCACAGGTCACAAAATGAGCCCTCCAATGTGCGGGACGAGAATTGCAGGGACGGTGACAAATTAATGTGTAACAGATGCCCCCTAAAGCATGAGGTCCGAGAGAGAGAGAGGGGTGAAATGCTTTACGAGAACGTGTCCAACTAAAAACTCCGCCATCGGAAAACCTGCGTGGAGAATTACAACTGATATCTCAGATACATGATATATATGCGGTATGGGTGCAGCCATCCATAACAGAGTATACAATAATCCAGATCCAAGGCATGGGCGCAGCCATCCAGTGAGGATCGATAAACAAAATCAGGTATGGTCGCAGCCATCCAGTAAGTGAGTCATGTAACTAATCATAATAATGCACAAAATCGCAGCCTGGATTACAACAGACACAATCTAGGGTCTTGCTCTCCATCTTGACCCGAAAAAAGTACAAGTTCAAGCATGCGAATAAATGGGCTGAAGTCGAACATGCAAGAACATCGTCTAATTACCAGCCAATGATGAAAGTTGTTAACAGACGCGAGAGATACCACCAATAATGACAATGGCCCTCAAGGTACTACAGGTACAATCTACGGTATGTGAATCAATGAGCTGGCGTTGGACACCCGTAGAATCACTCGATTGGAGGCCAATGATGAAAACCTCACGTCGAACGTGAAGAACCTACCATTGAGGCATGCAGGCTCCAAGGCACTAGAAGGGAGTCTCTAAATCAGCTTCCCGGATAATGAGTTGAAGTCGAAAGAAAGTGACCTTGATCGAAGGTGGGCCATAATGTTTCCCACATCATCGACACGAGACAGAGGAACATAATGTTTTGTGAATCACGATCAGATGAGAATCATAGGGCGGTTGATACTTGCAGAGGTCAACTTCTCTTGAACATATGAACGACACGACAGTGGACTTGGCAGTGTTTGACATCAAAAGATCAGAGGTCATTGTGACGAGGCAAAGAGTAGATGAGAGGTCAAAATGAATCAGCCAAACCCACGGAGGCAAGTGAAAAACGAGATGAGATGTCCCCAACCCGACACGAATGCAGACAAGTGCCATGTTCAAGAGCGACATACTGCTGATACGACAATGATGCTGGTTCCATTTTTTCCCCGCCATTTCTGGCGAGTACCCCAATTTTTTTTTATAACAAGCTTGAAGGGGATAACATATTCTTGTGATATAAGTCCATCCTAGTACATTTAACGAGCCCTAGGAAGGAGCGACTCAAATAACGTAATTTCGACTAAATCCGATGTCATCAGGGTTTAACGAGTCTGACAAAGGAAGAACTCGGCGTCTTTTCATGTTTAGAGAGTTTGAAAAGACAGCTGAAAAGTAAACTCCAATGGTCCCTTTTCGTAAATAGTTCCTCAGACCCGAAAAGGTAGAAAACTATACCTGAGAAAACCTCCTAGTCACAATAGGCTAGGGTATTCCTTTTTCGTAAATAATCCATCCCAACCCGAAAAAGGGGTAAACGTATACTGGGTAGATGTCGATTCGCAACCACTTTAACGAGATCGAAACGACAAGGGCCTCGGAAATATTTTCATGTTTAGAGAGTTAGAAAAGAGCTAAAAGATGACTCCAAAGTGACTTTTTCGTGTTTTTACCGAGTCCGAAAAAGTATAAAATACAACTCGTTTCACCGTTTAAGTCGCATACAAACCTGTTGCTGCAGACAGAGGCAAGTGTAAAATCCATTTTCAACAAAATATATTAAAACATTAATAAAAATGACTTTTTAAACCTAATTAGAGTTCAAAAAGTTATAAATAAGTGTCAAATGGTAAAAACAAAATTACTTTTACTATTTACCTCATTGGAGAGCAATAGTGGTCCGTTTGGTGTGCAAACTTCTGAGGATGATTGCGACCGATCCGAGCTACCATTCAGATTCTTGTCTATTCCAGGTAAGAGGCGCTTCCCTGTACTTCATTTTAATCCATTTTTTCATAGTTTCCATTGCTCATTAGATTTCTATGGAAGGATTTTAAGAATTTAGGGCTCTGCCCATTGGCGCGGGTATCAGGCACGGACCTGCGCCAATAGGCTTTTATATACACAGGGCCCGCGCCAACGGCGAAACCGAATTTTTCACCAAAAATTTCTTAATTGTGAGTAATTTAAGTGAGTTTTTAAGCATGACAGAGATCTAATCAAGGGTTTTGATCATGTTGATGCAGGCAACCAAGCAAAATGGTGATTGAATGGAGAGAACGGGAGCATGGGGAAGAGGATGAATTAGCCATGGAGAATGAAACTTGTATGAATGCCCTTAGAAATTGTGGGCTAAAGAAATTCTTCCTGACACCTTGCTTACGAGCTCAACCTAAGCTTCTAAAGTACCTGATCAGTATTTGGGATGTAGATGAACAAGTGTTCAAGCTGCAGGATCAGGTATTGGAACTGGAGGTTTCTGACGTATACTTTATAACCGGACTGTCGCGCAGAGGTCCGGTGCCCATATTGACAGGGAGCAGACCATCTAGTGAAAATATGGAGTAGGTAATGGCGAGGGTGTGCCCAGGGGCACAAACCGGATCTGGAAGCGGAAAGGTAGACATTCACACTATCGAGGTTCTAGCACTCAGAGTAGTGCTACACACTATTACGTGGGCTGTAGGAGTGCAGGCTCCGCATGAAGCCACCAAAGCCCAAATCATACTCGCTTTTGAGTGTATGAGTCCTACACTGTTTGATTGGGCCACAGCAGTGACAGTCAACATGAAGAGGCAGCTGACAAAATGCAAGCAAGCCAAACTGAAACAGTTTGGCTACGGTTCTATCTTGGTATCGTTCATTCTGGAACGACTACCAATCTTCCAAGGCCAAGGGGTCATAGTAGCTGAGTCGATACCACGAGAGCCGAGAATGGCTCGCTGGGCAGCACTAATGCCCAAAGCAGGAGGAGGCCAACAGATGTCAGTTGATCGTAGTCGAAGACTGGCCATATGCAGGAACCGATTTCACTGGTGATCCAGATCTTCCACTCCCGGAGGGAGATGATTGGGACGAGGAGTTGGGTAAGATCATATTTTTTATTTTTTATGTTTTATGATTTTTTTTGTTAATAAATGTTCGTTCTAAAGACAGTCGTTATGTATATGAAGATGTTGGCCCAGAGCGACCTGTCGGTATGTCTCCTATCTCACGGAGAACTCAGCCTGCAGCTGACCCTCAGGCGGAGGGTGCCGAGGGGGGAGAGTTGATCCAGAACCTCGAGGGGATCGCCCGGGGGATTCCAGACTATGCCCGGCTGGTAGATGTCCCACTAGCATACCAGAGACATACGGTGGGAGTGCCTAGTCACCTCCACCGTATCCTGAGACAGCTAGTGTGTGCGGTGACTTGTTATCATGAGCACCACGCAAATTAGACACCTAGGGTTTATTTCATGCATATTTTTGAGAGACATGTCATCTTCGGATGTATTAAGACGAACATATATATATTTTTTGACTTTATGCGACGCACACTATGTAAAAATTTTGACATCTATATATATACATATCTATTTCTGGATGGATCTTTCTTTACATGTGATGATGTTTTGTTTATAGATTGTGTAAATGTCTATCTAGCACCAAATTAGCTACTGCATCTGTTAGTGTATTCATATGCCTGGGTATATGTTGATATGTAATATAATCAAAATTTATTTCTAGTAAATGAATACACAGATACAGACGTAAAATGGATGGGTTTCTGACTGAATAATGACCATTAAGTTGTGATACTACAAGTTGTGAATCTAGATACACAAGTAATTCACGGATACCAAGGTTTACAACCTCAGTTAATAATTCTAACACAGCACTATATTCCACGATTTTATTTTTAGCACGTCCCAGACACACACCTTGCAGGTTGACCAACTCACCAGCAGGATCGCAGATTACCCAGGCTGCCGAAGACATATTCCTGGTACTGCGGGAGGCACCATCTGTGAAACCAACAAACGGATTGATGGACATCTGCACAATCAGGAAGACCCAATCAGCAGAAAGATGTTTACATCGCACACCACACCACACATGCATACAAATGAAAATCACACACCTATGTACACACACCACACCAAAAATCACTTCAGGGGTAGTATTTTTTCAGGTACAACCCATTTCTGGGTTGCGCCAGTGGAACTCCTTCATAATCTATCATCTCATAAGCCCCATTTTTCAAAACGCGTTTTACTATGTAGGGCCCATGCCACATAGGTTGGAACTTACCGGCCCCAAGCTTTTCATGCGCTTGATCGTACAGGAGGACGAGGTCCCCTTCGACAAAGGAACGTGGAGAAACTGATTGATCAAAGTGAGCTTTGACCCGCTTCTTTTGTGATTTAGTGACTAAAGCAGCCAAACGGCGGGTTTCATCTAACCGTTCCAGATACAAAAGACGCTCTTCCTCAGCAGAAGTATCGGGTAGAAGTTCCACAGCTAATTTCAAAGAAGGAAAAATCGCATTCAATCGGAAGAGTTGCTTCCAGACCATACACCAATTGAAACGGTGTGAATCCAGTTGCACTCTTTGCAGATGTCCAGTAGGCCCATAGAGCTGAGAACAGTTGGAGGTGCCAATTGGATTTGTGAATACCAACTGTTCGCCGAAGCATAGTGACCAGAACCTTGTTTACTGCTTCAACCTGGCCATTTGCCTGAGGGTAATATGGTGTTGAGCTATCATGGCGTAACCCCAATCTTGAAGTCAGCTCGGCCATCATATAATCTCGGAAATGAGTACCATGGTCAGTAACGATGGCCTGAGGGACCCCGAAACATGCAATAATGTGGTTGAATATGAATTGGGCAGCTGTCTTACCGTCGAAAGCTAGTGTAGGCATCGCTTCGGCCCACTTGGTGAAGTAGTCGACGGCGACGATTATATACGCATGTCCCCCGGCTGAATGAGGGTTACACGTCATAAAATCCATGCCACATTTCGCAAAAGGGCCAACGGTAATAACAGGATGCAAAGGGAGAGGCGGCGCACGCATCTTGCGTTGAAACACCTGGCACGCGTGGCATTTACGGACTGCAACGATACAGTATTTGAATATGGACGGCCAGAAGTAACCTGCTCGCAGAATTTTCTGGGCAGTGGCATATCCGGATGTATGTCCACCACAGGTGCCACTGTGGCAGTCATTTAGGACCCTTTCAGCCTCTTCCAAGGTGAGCACCGGCGGAGCACCAAATCTACTCCAACGCGGTATAAGGTATCTCCTATGATGCAGTAGGGTTGAGACTGATGCCGAATTCGACGTCGGGCATCTTTAGTCAACTCAGACCAAAATGTGGAGGTCTGAAGATACACAATTATGTCGTTGTACCAAGGGTCGTGAGTACTGATGAGGAAAAGAGTTTCGTCCGGGATATGATCTTCGGAGTGTGAAGGAGTGGAGTCTGTTGGGAGTGAGCATATAAGATCTGTGAAAACGAGTGATTTGATCGAATTAGCAGTAGTGAACTCTAAGTCAAACTCCTACAGGATAATGATCCATTTAGAGTATTTCCCCCCCAGTAATTGTCGAGAGAGAATATATGTCATGGGGTTGCAATCCGAAACCACTGTTATCGTACGCAACAGGATGTAGTGGGGAAAACGTTGCACAGCGTGTACTGCGGCTAACGCCAACATCTCGACGTGAGCATAACGTGTTTCTGTGTCGAGAAGGTTCCATGATAGATAATAAACAACATGTTCATTACCATCATCGTCATCCTGCACCAGAACCATAGCTATGGTGCTAAACGTGGCGACGAGATACAAAGTGAAATCGCGGTGATAGTTAGGAGGCTGAAGCAAGGGAGCATTAACAAGTAACTTCTTCAAATTATCAAAGGATTGTTGAGAAATTTCATCCCAATGGAAGGGAACGTTCTGATTTAATAGGCACATGAATCCTTTGGCTACCTCGGTGTATTTCGGGATAAAGCGTCGAAGGAAGTTTGCTTTTCCCTGCAGACTCTATAACTGATATAAGGAGGAGGGTGATGGGAGATTGATGATAGCCTCGAACTTTAAAGGGTCAAGGCGAATGCCGTCTTTGGAGACTATGAATCCCAAAAGACGGCCAAAATCTACACAAAAGACGCATTTATGAGGATTAAGCCTAATATTGTAGCGCCTACAGCGAAGGAGAATCTGGCGGAGGTGTTCAGGGTGGTCCTCTCACCTAGCTGAATGAGCTGGCAAGTCATCCAGATAAGGCTGAACGATATGGCGTATGTCATGGAAAGCGTAAGACATCTCACGCTGGAAAGTGGCTCCAGCGTTCTTCAAGCCGAACGGGAGCTTTTTATAAGCGAAAGCACCCCATGGACAGATGAATGCAGTTTTGTGTTGATCCTCAGGTAAAATATTGATCTGATTATACCCCGAGAAGCCGTCCATCAAGGAATAAATCTCACTTCCGGCACATTCGTCAATGATTTGGTTTATGAACGGAGTGGGATAGTTATCCTTCGGACAGGCGCGGTTGATGTCGCGGTAATCAACACAGACCCTAATAGTACCCTACTTCTTATCGACAGGGACAATGTTGGAAACCCATTCTATGAGGGGGATGAGATAAATAAAGCCCGCGTTCAGAATTTTTTCAACTTCTGCCTTAATTGCAGCGGCTTTGCGAGGATGCACCAGGTGTAAGCGTTGGCGCACGGGATTCGCACCAGGGTAGGTTGGAATCTCATGCACTACAATACTAGGATCAATCCCAGGCATTTCCTCGCAGGACCAGGCGAACACATCTCTGAATTCTTTAAAAAGATCAATATAGACTTGTATCTCATCAGGAGAACAAGTCACTCCCACGTGTATGTTCTCAACGATCCCCGGTTTAACGGAGATGTTGATCGGGATGGTTTGAGTGATATTACTCAGGTTTCCCTCCGAAAGAACCTCGTGCGTCAAAATGGGCATTTGGAGAGGGGGAGTGGGAACCTGAGATGCAAAACGCTCTAGACAATCTGACATTGCCCCCAGGCTGGGCATAAAGGAGGAACGATGATGTCCATCGCTCCATGGCAGCTCCTCCAGAGACATAGTTTCAACAATGGCTTCATCAGAAGGAAAAGTTTCTTTGAGAGGATCAGGCGAATCAGCCTGACCGAGCCAGGGGGATTGAGAATAGATGTCGAGAGCCATGCTCGAAGGAGCATGCTGAGGAGGGGGAGGATTAGATGCAGCAACAATTTCACAGTAGCTAATCTCTACTGGAGTCAAGGGCAATTATTATCCAAACTCAAGAACCTGATCAAGTGTAGGGATGAGCCAGGGGTCATCAGACCTGGAGATCATATTAACTTGAGCGGTGTGCGGTGGTGGTGTGGGAAAAATACCCATGAGGACGGGGTCCCTGAAGAGACCGGGTCCTACACTGTCAGGGGGATTTGGGATCTGATCCACATATGGAACGTTGTTCTCGGAGGTGGAGGTGAAGAAGGACAACTGATCCACCGTAACGATTTTTCCCTTGTGAGGGAACTTAAGAAGTCGAAAAACAGTGGATGGAACGCATAGCATGGCATGAGTCCAGCTGAGGCCAAGAAGTATATTGTATTTGAGCTTGGCGTCGACCACTTCTACTTCTACGTTGACAGTCTTCCCCTGTAAAGTGATCGCTAAACTCTCGAGAACACCCAGGGGTTTGGATTCCCGACCATCAAATGCCTCTAGAGCATTGGGAGATGACGAAAGGGCCAGAGATTCAATGGCCTCTCAGCAAGAGGACGACATGACACAAGTAGAGGCACCTTCATCCACAACGGCCCTATGGATGTTAAGACCGTTGATCCTGACTTGAATAAATAAAGTGATATGATGTGGAAGTCGGGGGGTGAAATTTTCTAAGTCGAAGGTGAGAAGACTTGAATCGGCGGGATCGATGCCATCGATGGAAAACAGTAAAGCCTTCCATTGCGAAGGACATCTTTGAAGAACTTCTAGTGCAGACATAGTAGAAGGCACCTGTGCCAAATCCTCAACAATACTGTAGTGCTGAGCGGCACGGACATTCGGATTGTAAGAAGATCTTCGAAGAACACCTTTAGAAGGTGGCTTCACAACAGGTTCAAGAGTAGGCTTCTCAATTTCCAACGAACTGGAGACAGGTGGGGGAGGTGGGCCATCCGCCACTGCCTTCCCAGGTGTCTGGCGCGATTCGTTGTAATCCTTCGAATGCATAGCGATAGAGATAGGTGTAGCACCATTCATCATAAAAACCTGGGACCCAAATGGTGCAGATGGTGAAGGCTGTTCAACCATTTGGGTCTGCTGAGACGGGAATGGTTCTTTAAGAACTGTCGGAGTCCCTTTAAAGCCTTTGAGAAGTTGACTAACTTCAGATCGTCATGGACAATCCTTGGTATAATGGTCTCCTTCATAAATGAGGCAGGGTTACTTCGGTTTACGTTGAGAACCATCCTCAGTACGAGGTTTGGACTCTGTCTTTGGGGCGTCGGATTTGGATTTACCTTTGCCCTTCTTTTTCCCCTTGGAGGTTTTCTTCGTAGGATTGTCCTGAACGGCGTTAACCTCTGCAGTTTTTCCAGAATCGGTAGGGGTGGGAGGAGCAGAATTATTGGATGAATTGGACTTCTGCTTCCCATTTGAAGATTTCTTCGAATTCTAAGACATGGAACCAATAACACCATCCACTGTAGGGGTGGTGGAGCTTTAGAGGTTCCAGACCGTGGAGCATCAGGAAAAATATCATACAGCGTGTCGGACTGAGAGTATACAAGATCTAGATATTGGGCACACGCTATGGCTTGTTCTTCAGTCACACACGCTCCCATAGCAATATCTTGGGCGATTTTGTTAACGAAGGAGGTGGTGAACCAATGAGTTAGTATCTGATCAGGTATATGGAACTTGATTAGTCTACGACGACGTCGCCACTCATGAATGCGATCAGAAATGTGGGTGGCTTTGTCTTGCTTTAGAGAAGTCAGGAGGTGCGTTCGTCTTCGTAGCGAACCGGTAACTGAAAATGAGTCAGAAAAGCCATGGCTAAGGTATTGAAATCTTGAAAGATGCCACGGGGAAACTCGATATACCACTTAGCTGCAGCGCCAGTCAAAGTGCGCTGGAAGAGGCATAGACAAACTGAATTATCCACCCAAGAGTTGGACGAACACCAAAGATGGTAGGTCATCACATGAGCTTGGGGGTCCTCCCCAACTTTACCCTCAAACTTGGGGCAATCACCAGGCACTTTGGTAGGAACTGGAGGCCAATAAGGATTATGCAGAATTGGATCATTCGTCAATTTTGAAACATCCGGTAACTCCAAGGTAGCCAGGAACGGAAATGGCGGATTAGACGGCATACCTGGCCCTGGGTAAGAACCAATACCTGCACTCCACACTAGTTGGGATTATCCTTGCCCCCATGGGTTCTGTCCAGCAGGATTTTGACCATAGGGGGTATAGGTGTTATAACCATCCTGATTCGGTTGCTGGTAACCAGCGTACGGGGGTTGATAACCAAAGTATGGACCCTGATTAGGAGTCAGCCTCGTGTAAGCAGCATTTGGATTCGGCTGCTGAGTATAGGTATAACCGGATTGTTGAGGATGATAGTTAGACCCTTGGGGATGACTATAATTCGGTCGATATTGACCATGAGAATAGTAGCCGCCCTGAGGTTGAGTGGGCTGCTGGTAGGTGGGACCCTGCTGAGCCTGATAATTAGGGTGCAGCAGTTGATTTGGCTGCGGCATCGAATAAGTCGGCTGTTGGGCAGGGTTGATAGGATGGGCAGGCTGGCCTGGTTGAGCAGGCTGACCTGGCTGAGCGGGCTATCCTGGGTTAACAGGTTGACCTGGATAAACAGGTTGTGCCGGTTGCACAGGTTGACCTGGTTTTTGAGAAGCACCAGGTTGTATAGGGTGCACCAGTTGGCCTGGAGGCGGAACACCAGGTTGTGTCGGATAGACCGGTTGGCCTGGTGGAGGAATAGAGCCAGGTGGTGGCTGGTAACCGGGTTGACCTACAGCAGGACCATAAGATGGTCCTGGCTGGTGTGCAATGTTTGGATTAACAGGATACTGAGGTTGCATGGGTTGGGAAGGCTGGACTTGCCCCCCAAGACCATATACCAGCCCTGGTTGGTACCCTGGCTGAGGCTGCACAGGTTGACCGGAAGGGTTGTAATACTGTCCTTGCGGACTGTACGATGGCCCTTGCTGGCCCGCAGGATAGCCTTGCACGGGCTGCCCCTGTGGGTCATAAGGATAACCAGGTTGGCCCGAAGGTTGGCCTTGGAAAGGTTGCACTTGCGGGTTATAAGCCTGGTTATAAGGTAAACCTTGAGCATGGAGGTGAGCCTCAGGAGCAGGTAGACGTAAAATGTCCCCGTGCTCATCATACTGACCTGGAAAAGCATACACGGGTGTACCATCCTGTGCATAGTGTGAAAAATAAGAGTGGTTGGGATCTTGGGAGGATGGTCCAACCTCGGGGTTCAGTTGATGTAGGGACAACCGATACTCCTCCAGAGAAATGTTCTCCGGCATAGCAGTCGCTATATAAACTTCTTCAGGAGGCGGCATAGCCCTCGCGGAGGGTGCCATGACAGCGGGTGCAGATGCGGCCACACAGATAGTGGGCCGAGCGGGTATAGAAGTGACGGGTGTCTGAGGAGACATCCCCAAGGAAGGAGCAATCGGCCTCATAGAAGGAGCTGACTCTCCAATAGAGGTTGCGGCAGAAATGATCTGACCCAAGGATCTATACCCTGCTGGCAATGAGAGACCGGATGATGACATAATGGCTGGTTCAGAGTTGTCTCCTGGAAATAATCTTCGAGGAAATAACTGGTAATATTCACAGGACGTGGTGATTTCCTTGCTGGAATCACTCATGTTTGAGCCTGCCGCTAGATCTTGTAATAGACGGCGAGGACTAGGAGGAAAAATAGCAGCTATAAAAGGTGAACCCGATGCGAGAGAAAGGAACTCTGCCCCTACTCTTAATTCAGACCAAGGGTCAGAAAAGGTCCAATTGAACTCAACTTGTCCCCCAAAGGGTTGCTCAGAAAGAACCGATCCCCCGTCAGGAAACTCGGAAATAATGGGCTGCTGTGGTTCAGCAGAGGATTGAGAAGCCTCTGAGGAATCGTCCGTATAAGGTCTACCAGTAGACGAAATCGAGGGTTCTGCCACTGTGGTAGTAACGACAAGGAAAAATATCAAACACACACACGGGCTGAAAAAGAGTCAAGACACACAATCGAACGGCTGACAAGCAAAATCTAACAGGGCGTGTGATCGTGGGTGATTAATTTTTTACCACATTGAAAAATAAGAAACTTCACCGTTTCATGTTTTAAGAGTCGAGAAACGGTTGAAAAGGTGACTCTATCTCTTTCAGATTTGACACAAGCATGAAAGGACAAGCGCTTGGTGATCCTTTCAAATTTAGGGAGTCAAATAGGATCAAAATGACTACTCAGGAATACTAGGCAAAGGGTGTAACAAATAACCGTGAACTGCAATATACACCTTGGTTTCAAAATGAAAAAGAAATCAACCAAGGACTTTCCGTACATGCAGGCAATCTCCCCGAATGTTGTGTCTGGTGTATCACGGGTATAGGGCGGTAGACTCAGCTTCCTATGGATAAAGGATTGAAACCTAGTGGGGTCTCCCTTTATATACGCGACGGTACGGGGAGCACAAGTCCGTACTAGCGCTGTCTAAAGCCAAGAGGCGAACGACAGCTACTAGGTTTAAAGACGCCAAAACACGTCTCTAGCCTAGACCTCTAAATGTGTTTCGTTAGATTTCAATGCTGCCTTAGTGTAAATTGAGTAAATTTTAAATTTTATCTTCAATTACGTTTCAGTTTTCAGGCCCTAGCGAATGTAATGTCTCAAAATCTCATAAATGCAATCTATATGCCACAGTATATCATTTCATTCGATGAAAGCTACTTATGAGAGATTTGAGAGCTTTTCACACAACAATTAAATGAACAGAAAACAACCAATGATACCTCTAATGCAGCTAATGGAAATTAAAATCTTTTCGTTCAAAGTCACTAATCACTAATAACACCGGAAAGATCTAATTCACATTAACTAGTTCAAAGCAAAAGAGTTTTTTTTTTTTTCAATATTTAAGAGAAAAATGCACTAAAACATGAAAACTAATGCAAAGGAAATTCGAGAAACGATGACAAGAGAGAAAAACCAAGAAAATTCCACTCAATTCCAATCACAATCAGACCTCAAATCAACCAAAAGTACCTCAAAGCAAAAGAATCCCAAAGACTCAAGATGAGCCGTGTAATCTAGGCCCAAGACGAGACGAAGCGAAATTCGAATGAAGAAGGAAACGATCACTCAAACAACGCAATGAGATAATAGAAAACCACCAAATAAATGCAAAGAAGCAATGAGAAGGTTGAATGAACCAAAAGAGACCAAAAACTCCTAAGGAAGGTTCGACACACAACAACACCTAGATGACCTAGGGCTAAAATGAAAAATCGATGGAAATGGGCAAACAGCCAAAGGATGAAGGTAATAGTCAGTCAATCCAGGCTCCAAAACACTCAAACAGTGGAAAAATCAAGACCAAACACACAGATCAGGCTGAGGAAGCTCAGAACTGAGAAAACCCTAGTAGCTCACAAGATTGGTGCGACTGTGAGGCTGAAACTAGCACCAAAGACGAATTGGCGCGGGTAATACACAAGCAACATGTGCCAATGGGCACGACTGCCAAGATTAAAAGCGCGCCAGTCGAGTTTCTCAGTCAAAAATAAAAAAGAAGCAATCCAACAAGCAGACCAGTGAATGATCAAGCTATCAAAGACCCAAATTCACTAAAAGAACTAGCCCAAAAGAGTTGATCAAGCAAGAAGAATCAAGAATCAACCAAAAAGGCAAGACAATGCTCCAAGTGTTCAATTTAAAAACTAAACCGAAGATTGACTGAAGCAACTTTGATCTACTTCGCAATTGCAGAGCAAAAGCATTTCGAAGGCTATCTGGCCAACTTCAGGCTCCGTCTATAGCTTATAAAACGAACGACAACAAGCCAACGATCCCCAGTGGAGTCGCCAATTTTTTGTGGAGGTAAATCCCCTTTGCGGACAGAGGTGATCCCTACTAGCCTAGACCAGGTCTAGTAACAATCAATCACGCTATAGTGTAGGTTCCTAATTGAAAACAAACCAACTAGCGATGAAGGCTTACCTGGAATCCAACGCAGTCGTTGTAGAAGAGGTGGCACTCCCGTTCCTCGGCCCTGGCAGATCACGATCCCCACGATCTCCATGATAGGACACCTGCACATGCGAGAAACAAAACAAACGCAAGTGTAAAATCCAGTAGATGCAATTATATGTCAGTCAGAAAGGACATAACTCATCATTATGAGCAACTATGCACTATTATACTAACAACGTAGTCAGTCATGTATCTTCAGAGAAAGTGCAACCATAGTTCTCACAGCTGAATTCTCCTTCGGAGGGGGTCGCGAGGAAAAACACATCTCAAAAATCTTGTAAGGATGGGACAAACCTCTCTCTTGACTCTGCAGTAGTCTCCTTGCTTGAGGGGTGGGATTAAGAATTATGGGCTCTTGCGGCATAAGGCTCTTGGGAATTTGGGAACTTGAAGACTAGCTTGCAATTGAGATGAGCAAGCTTTTATAGATGGAGGAAGGGGAGTTGGGATCCCTATAATCATGGGATTGGCCCTATCATCCAGGAAGCTTCCATGAGAGGTGGTAGACCACTTCCTCTCTATGGAGATCCGTAGCCAAACCTCCCAACTCAAGATAGATATCAGTTCCTGCATCAGTTAGGACGAAACTTCCGCCATTTATTTTTTTTTTAAATTCCTTAAATTTGTGGCACGAGTGTGACTCTGGGACAGAGCACCAACTGGCACGGCCTCTTTGAAGTATTTTCCCCATTGGCGCGGGTATTGAACTGTCTACTCGCGCAAATGCAAAAAGAGCCATTTTTAGGGTTTTTCACAAGGAGATGTCTTCAGGGCAATGAAAGCTCTTGTTCAGAGGGATGTCATGAAAGTATTTTCAAGGCATGTTATTGCTCACAGGTGCAGAAGCCATTTTTCAATATGCGGGGCGGGGTGCGGGGATGGTGAAAAATTACTGTGTAACACTCTTGGATCCAAAAGCAGCAGCATTTTCAGTGATTATTTTTGCTGGATAGTCAAACCGAGATAGGATGAAGTCTTCTAGGAACCTAATAATGACAGAATCAGTGGCATTCCTAGTGGGTATGGCCTCTATCCATTTGGTGAAGTAGTGTGTGGCTGTTAGGATCCATTTGTGTTGTCCAGAAGAGGCAGGATGTATTTCTCCGATGAAATCTAGGCCCCATTGCATGAAGGGACCTTCTACAGTGATGGGTTGTAAAGGGAGGGGGAGGAGCTTTCTTCTACCTTCAAAGATTTGGCATTTATGACAGACAGTTACCATTTTATGGACATCATTGAAGAGAGTGGGCCAATAATAGCCAGCCCTGAGTATCTTGTTTGTAGTGGCTTTCCAACTCAAGTGGCCTCCACACTCCCCAGCATGGAATTCTTGTTTAATTCTTTCAGCTTCAGGTTCAGGCAAACATTTCAGCAATAGGCCGTTCGGATTTTTCCAATATAAGTTTTCATTCAAAATGCAGTAGTTTCTAGCTTTCAGTTTTATGAATCTGGCCTTAGTTTTGGACAGTTCTGGAGGGGCATTGAGATTGGTGAGCACATAAAGGATATTGGAATACCAAAGAGAGTTCTGAAACGCTTCCTCAACAGTTGGGTGGGGCAATCCTTCCTGCTCATCTAAGGCATTTACCATGTTAACGTCACGGGCCTGCAAGTTAGATTCAGCCATTAATTGGGCTAGGCCTTGACCTTTGATCAGTTTGGTGGGCTTTATCTCAAGGTCGTATTCTAAGATAGTAGCAATCCATTTGCCCCTTTTCCCATCAGGGTATTGGGACAAGATATCTTTGACCACTATATTTGGCACATAAGCAATGGTGTGAGAATGCAGAATGTACACCCTAAAGTATTTTAAGGCCTTTACCAGGGCATAGGCCTGCTTTTCCATAATGTTGTACTTCAAGGGTGCATCCCTTAAGGCCTTACTGAAAAAGGAAATTGGCTATTCATTACCTTCTGAATTTTTCTGTAGTAAGACTGCAGCCACGGTATGCTGGGAGGCGAATGAAAAGATCAGAAAATCTTTTGAGAAATCTGGGCTGATTAGGACAGGGGCTTGTGTGAGTGCAAGTTTTACTGACTCAAAAGATTTCTTGGCTTCAACAGTCCACTTAATTCCTACACCTTTCTTTAGCATGTTAGTCATTTTCCTAAGGTGCTCAGCTAGGTTGGGAATGAATCTCCTAAGGAAATTTATCTTCCCAATGAAGGACTGTAATTCTTTGATGTTTCTCGGGTGTGTGATTTGAAGTATCCCCTCAACTCTTTGTGGGTCTATCCTAATCCCTTTCTCAGATATAACGTGACCAAGAAGTTTACCTTCTTGCAGCCCAAAAACAGTTTTCTTAGGATTTAAGGACAGACCGTACCTTTTACATTTTTCAAAAACTTTCCTCAAATGTTTGAGATGTTCTTCCTCAGTTTTGGAATATACTATCAAGTCATCCAAGTAGATAACTATGAATTGTCCTATCTCATCTGAGAACGCTATGTCCATTGCTCTTTGGAAGGTGGCTCTAGCATTCATCAATCCAAAAGGAATTTTCACATACATGAAGGTGCTTTATGGAGTGGTAAAAGTTTTTTTGAGTTGATCTTCTGGGAGTACCAACACTTGGTTATAACCCGAAAAGCCGTCTAGCAGGGAGATTCTCTTTGAGCCCACTACCTTCTGTAGGATATGTTCCATTCTAGGCAAAGGATAATTGTCTTTTAGTGAGGCTCCGTTGAGATTTCGGAAATCTATACACAATCTGATCTCCCCTATTTTCTTCCTCAACCACTAAGTTTGATACCCAATCAGAGAACCTTACATGAACTATTATGCCTGCCTCATACATCTTTTTAATCTCCTTTTCAACTGCAGGCAATTGTTTTGGATTGATTCTGCGGATTTTTTGTCTGAAAAGCTTCTGATTTTCCTTCAAGGGTATCTTTTGTTGTATGATGTTGGTGTCATAGGCCTTTAAGTCTTCATAGCTCCATGCAAACACATCAATGAATTCCTTAAACAGGTCAATGTATTTCTTCTCACTGTCTGCCGGCACAAACTTAGCCAGTTTAATCATTTTGGGCTTATCTTCAGTGCCAATGTTGCATTCTTCTATATCCGAGTCTGCATGTTCTATAGTGGGCTTTTTTGCTACATCATCAAAGTCAAAAAGGTCCTCCAAGGGTGCTAGGCCTCTGGGTATATTCTTGTCTTTGGCCTGCGGCACCTCTATCTCTTCGCTATCTGCGTTTTCACATTTTTCGGTTGGATTTCCAGTTTCTTCATTCAGGGTGTTTATCTCTATATTACAGGGTGTTTCTTGTTCATCTGGGGGATCCTCACTTGGGCAACTATCATCATATTTTGAGTCGGAATTAGAAAATTCAAACTCATTTCTGCCCACCAGAAAATCTTCAATCTGTTTGTCTCCTTCAAAGACCTGCCAATATTTTTCATTGTCTGGCATTGCAGGTCTGAACTTGGTCTGAATGATGATTTTTTGGTCAGGGGGAGTCTTAAGATATGAACTAGCCAGGCAAGCTAATCCGTTAGCAATAACATTTTGACTCCTGGGAAAAAACACCAATTCATATTCCATGAAAGTTTTCAATATATCCATGGCATCGTTCCTATATGCCCTCAGTCTAGGTTGTTTTGCTGCGTATTCACCATTCACTTGTTTGATAACTAACTCAGAGTCTCCTAGCACAGTTACCCTATGGGCTCCTAATTTTTTCAACAGATTTAAGCCCAGGATAAGAGCCTCATACTCTGCAATATTATTTGTGCATTTGAAGTGCAGATTGACAGCGTGGCTCTCTGCATAATCACTCTCTACGTTATGTAAACACACCCCTGCTCCGGCAGTTTTCCTAGTACAGCATCCATCGAAATTCATTTCCCACAGGGGTTCGCCATTATATTGTGTTGTGGGTTCTGTGCTTGGTTATGAATTGTTTTGTTCTTCGTGTGGTGGGTAGGTTTGAGGAGAGTGACTGATAGGTTGAATGCATTGAGTTTCTTGTTTACTTTGAGTTTAGTTTTGAGTACTTTGCCCATGTTTTTCTTCATCGTATTCCTCCAGAGTAGCCATTATCTTTACGTTCATGGGCTCGGTGCTGTCCTTTGCACTTCCATTTCCTGATTCTGGTTCTCCTACGGATTGGTCATTGTACAGGATGAATGAATCCAGATCTGTATGCACGGAGTATAAAGGAGATTTTTCAGGCTTCTCGGGGCTACTGACTAGGAATTTCATTTGGGACTCCCTATATAGTCTTCTAAGTTGGCCAAATATAGGGACAGTGGCATATGAGCCATCCATCTACATTGTCCCTTGCAGTTTGGCTCCCCATGATCTAGATAGTAACATGCCATATTTAGGTGGCACATCTGCCACCACCACGTCCATGACCATACACTTAGCAGGAATCTTGGTGAGGCTTACACACAAGTCTTTGATTAGACCTAGGCATTTTACTCTGCTAGAGTCAAACGAATACAAATCTTTGTAAGGGCGAGTTATCTCTAGGCCTAATCTTTCCATCACCACCTTAGGCATTAAATTGTGGTTCAGGGACCCACATGGTATTGTGGTGATATTTTGTCATCAATAAGTGAGACTGAGGTAAAAGGTGAACTAAGCTCTTCCCTAAACTTTTCTCAATCTTTTAACCAAACAGATTGAAGGTGTTGATCATCACTCTAATTCATGCAGCGTTGTTTTCCCGTATCTGGGTTTTCAAAATTTGTCTTTACATATCCCCGAGCCCCGCATTCCGCAGAGCAAAGATGAGATTTACCTTGCAATCTCACTTTCCAAATTGAAAGTGGACTGACTCTGGAAATGCTCTCACTTATTTTATTAGCCACCTTGGTGACCGAATCGCCTTGTATCATTATGTACGCGGTGGTTAGAACAATTGTATCGTAAGCACTAACTGGCAAGTTAGTACCTGCTTAGCGGCTCACCTTGTTTTTTCATCTTCTGCTGTCTTTTCTTTGATTTTCTGCATCTCTTGCCGTTGATTTTCTATTTACAGTAGATGCTTTAGAAGTTTTATCAGGTCTTTTATTGATGGTAACCTCAGGAGTCTCAGTTTTGGAATTTTATTGGTTATTTTTTCTCCTAAGTTCATATTTTTCTCTGACCTTCATCATGGCATTTTCAAATCCTAATCTGTAATCTTCAGTTTCTAACCGTTCCTCATCCCAGTATGAAGGTGAGGTCTGATCTTCCCCTGAATCACAGTTAAGGACTGAGTCTTATGTTTCAAACATGTTTATCGCATTCCCTTCAAACTCCTTTATGATTCTCTCATCTTCATCTAAAATTTTTTGGAAAGGGGGAATAACTTGCTGATCTGATTCTTTCTGTCTGTTGGGCGTGTTGTTGTTTCTTCTAAAGTTTTGGTTTTGATTTTGGTTCTGGTTTCTATTCTGATTGCTAACTGTGACAACCATTTTTTCCATCATTTGTTGTAGTCTTTCCACGTTTTTAGATAATCTATCATAATTTGGGTCTGAAGTGGAAGCTACAGTGTCATCCCTATATGTTACCCTCTTCTCAGATCTCAGTCTTTCTCTTCTCTCAATCAGGTTTCCCTCTATGTTCACTGCTCCTTTATGCATGTCCTCCAATGTGGTGTACTCTTTATCCCTAAGCTCATAGGCCATGTCAGCATCAAACCCTTCGGGGTATTTTGCTAGGGCCATGCCTTGTGGAGGTTTCATATGTGGAGGGAGAGCATTGTAAATGCTGTTAAATCTCGTTGTGTAATCATGGACGCTCTCTCCTACATTTCTTTTAAGGCTCGTGTATTCTACTAGGAGTTGGCGAGGATTTTCCCTTGTCTCCCATTTGTTGATAAATGTCTGATATAGCGCAGGGAGGTCTTGGATGCTATTAGGGGGTAGGCCTTTAAACCATTTCTTCACATCACCCCCTAAACTCTAGGAAAAGATTCTCATTTTGACTGTATCATTATCTATTTCCATGTAGTCAAAAGAATCCTCCATCTTATCTACATGTTGCTGAGCTGTGATGGACTCTTTGGCAGTGAAGTGAGGGATCTTCGATTGATAATCATTTGGTAAGGGTACTAGAGGTTGAGGTAAAACCAGAGGGGCATCCCAGGATACCATGATGATCTGTTGATGAGGTAAAGGGTTGACTTGGGCAGTTGGTATATGGATGATAGGAATATTAGGACCAACAAAAGCTTGTTGAGCGGATCTAGGGTGACTGACCCCAAGTTTTGTATGAAATGTGTATCAGGAGTCGTAGAAGGAGGGGTCTGTCTATTACTTTGAGGTGGTGAACCAGGAAGCTCAAGATCTGGCTGGTCTAGATCACTGAATGACCTAGCTCTTGATAAACTGTTTGGAGGGTCTAGGTCAAGGAATGGATTTAATAGAGCTGTAAGGTTTTCCGGTGCAGAGTTGGTTCTATGGATGTGGATGGAAATAGTTGGTCTTTTAGGTGTAGGAGCTCCCTTGAGGATACTCTCCGGATTGTCAACTATTTCAGGTGGGTCAGGGTTGGGATAAGCTCTTGTGTGAATGGTTCTAAAAGCCAGAATGTTGTTTCCTAGCCAAGTAGCTTAACCCTACTTTTTATTTCTACTATGGTTTATGTTGTCTCAGAGGCTGGTCTCCGTGTGGAGTCTACTGTGAAACCAAGTTAATCAGCAGGTCTACTGTTCACCAGTGGAGTCTTTTCATTTAGGAACAATGGAGTCACCAGGTGGAGGGTTTTAGGGTATATCTAAGGGGTTACACTGTCCACCACAGTGCTCAGACACTATCACCTTTTAGGAATCTCCTCAAAAACAACAAACTCCAACCAGATATTGACTGGGAGGGCATTTACTAGATATGTCACCTTTGAAGAGGGTGAAATCCGGAGGCTACCTGGCCCTTTCCAGGCTCTGTCTAAGAGTATGATGGACACTCAACAATGGAGGTCGATTCAAGAAAGGAGTGACTTACTGTCAACCTAACCAAAGTTCTAAGTCTCCGAGTCTTTAAAAATGTTTAAGGTGAAATACACTCAGAGTCCCCAGCGGAGTCGCCATTATGTTGGGGTTCCTGTTTTTTGGTCAGATTGGCAAGACCAAAAGACGAGACAACATCAGAACCACTTTCAGACCTTAGGATCTAGCCCTCCTAGGTCCAGAGAGGGATCTCTCTATATGAGTCAAAGTGTATGTCTTTGAAGCTCTAAGTTATGATTTTAGGCTAGTTATATGCACAGGGTTTGTTTATTTGATTAAGAGTTTGGTTGTTGGGAATCAGGAAGGAAGAGTTCATCATGAGACAGGACTAAGCAAAGAAGAATTTAGGCAAAGGAGAGATAATCCAGAGAAAACCAAGTCCATAAGGACCAAGAGTGAAGGGGGGAGAACCAACTAATCCCATCTATAGATAAGGTCAGAGGTCATTTAACTCCAGACCTGCTTGGACAAAATCAGGGGCAGCACAAGGGAACTTGGAAAGGCTTAATCAGAATGGAAAGATCCTAGTGAGGCAGATATAGGGTTCTAGACCTCCTTTTCAGAAACAAGCACACGATATTTGAAAAAGAGCTATTTTTGAGCTTGTGAGGATATTTTTTTTATTTTTGGCATCCTTTTCGGAAGGATGGGTATGATGTGGAAATATCATGACTCAGAGCCCCTCCGTATAGCAATTGATGGTGACATTGTGGTGAGTTCCACTTTAGCCCTATGTGGGTTACTGAAATTTTCTTTGAACCCCTTACGAAGGTAATAGAATGAGTTCCTACATTTTGTTTTATGGTGATGGGACTCAAATTGAGAGGTGTTCGAGATACAGAGAAGACATTTTCCTTTTACTGTTTCATTGAACATTTTCTTTGTCACAAGATTGGTGCATCATGGAGAATTATTACGGGTGTTGCTTCAAGCCGAGTGGGTGTACCTTTAGGGGTGGGTGGAGGGCCATTGCAGACCCAACACTATATATCAAGGTAGCATCTGGGTTGAGAACATTTTGGACTTAGTTGAGCATTTTTCTTTGGAGATGATTATGTGTCATTTTGGATCAAACTCCCCACACTGAGTCTTTGTCCCGCAAATTTCAATTCTTGAGAGACTCGAGGTAGGGAATTTCTTTGACTAGGTTGGTTTTGTGTACAACATGATCACATCAAAACTCATGCAGGTGAACAGGATTTAGTCTCAGATTTTTTTTCTTTAATGCCAATATCCTTTGTATCTTCCTCTATGAGAGGGTTGTGATACTACGTCCCATACTAGTAGTGCCACCAAGGGCTGCGATAGACCCGTGATAAAATCATGTGTTCCATCGATGCCTCAATCATGTGGGGGTGTGGTGGGGTGCTACTAGAAACCCACAGCATAGGTTTGGTTTGGGTCCAACCCTCAGATGATTCTAGAGTACCCTTATCATGGTGTAGACTTCATGGGTGATCCATACATGGATCTTCCTCCAAATGACCCTTGAGGGGTGACTGGTATGTGTTTTTTTTTTCTACATTTGTGCTTATTTTAATGTATTTATGATGATAATGATACCATGTATATTTTATTTCATATGCGGGGCCTCGCGGATGGCCATTGGCCTACTTAGTGGGCAACGGTCCCCATTTATTTTCCATAGCTAGTGTGGAACATGTGCCATGACGATGGAAAGATGAAAATGTTCAAAAGGTCCCTAAGAGACCACCATAGTGCCGACGTATGGATATAAGTGGTCCCTCTAGAGAAGGAGGTAGCTCTTCAACCCATTCTGAGTGGAAAGATTTCAAGAGCATGCAAAGGCTGTAGAGGCTCAGTGGATGATGCAGGCGTGCACGTGAGGGTAGAAGATTCCCAAAGAGGGTTGGAAGATGCTATGAGAGGAGACGGTGGAGATGCTCATGACTTATGATAGAGTGTGACGTCTAGTCCTTTTCCATCTTGCGATGGCGAATCCTAGCTCTAGCAACATATCATCAGATGAGGTTGGGGACCGTAGGTGCAAGGTGGCCCTAAACCCTAGATATTTTTGGATGTATGTACCTGGGCAAGCACCCATTATGAGGATGATTCCATGTTTGATGAATTATTTTTTTTGGCTCGTGCTAGCATATATATATAAATATATATGGTGATTATTTTTTGCTCATGATGTGTTTTCATGTATATGCTTCTATACATGTGATGTATTATTGCATTTATTCGATGGATATAATGTTTATGTGCTGACTTAAAATGCCAAGGAGGTATAGATATTAGAGCTATTTGCTAACTCAAAACCCTAAGGACGTATAAAGATGTAGGAAAGGGATAATTGCACCAAAGTATATTTGTAAGTTTAACAATTGACAATTTTATGTTGATAGTTGATTTCATGAATTTGATCCTGTAGATATAGCAAATGCATGTGCTCACTTTTCTTTCAGTATGCAGAGAGAGTAATTATAAGGTGGCTTTAAAGGCCAGGCATGAGTACGTATTAGGAGCCACACAGTTCTAGCGAGGTTTCGAGGTTCTAGCGGGGAGCTTAAGGGTGATCTTACAAGGCTTACCTCATGACATATCAAAAATATTCTTTTTTATACGATTAAATTCAGCCTGATATGAGAATTATCACCGGAAAATATGAAAGTACCACCGCAGGAAATGTAAGTTAACTGTGAAAAATATACCAATCGTCTTTAAATACGCTTCTTATTAGATAATATGCGAGTTCCCACCATAGTATACATGATTTATCATTTGATATGCGAGTTATTGATTGTGGATATGCGATTAATTATCCCATACAGAATTATAATTTAAAAATATGCAGATAAATACATTGAAATGCGACTGATCCCCTCCTGATATGCATATTATTATAGTATATGCAAATTATCACTGTAGGATATGAATATCACATGTGACTTGTATTTACCACTTATGCGAGGGATCTTAGCTGGAAATATGAGTACTCATCGGTGAATATTTTATAATTATTTATATTCTTACAAATTTACAAATTTACAATCTTATAATTATGGTAATTAACAACATGTACGATATATATTTCTCAATTTTACGACGAATCAATTTTATGGTAGTTATGGTTGAAATTTCAAAATTAATTTACAATTTTACAATTTTACAAATTTTACAATTTTAATAAAATTGAATCATGATAATACATACAATTACAATTACACTTTTACAATTTTAGATACAATTACAATTAGAATCATGATACATACAATTACAATTACAATTTTACAATTACCAATACATAATATTTCATAAATATTATGATTTAATATTAAAAATAAACATCATGATCATGATAACCATCGTACAAACATCTTATTCTAAAATACACATTCAAATTCGCTAAAATCATATAATCATCGTGATCATGATCATCTAACAAAACACAAGCATTGTATAACATCATCACAACAAAACATCAAATATAAATCTCATGTCAAATAACTACTATAACATAGACATCTATCTGCAAGCACATTAAATGGAAATATATAACATTACCTAACAATACACACATCATGATGAACACCAACATGTAAATTAAGTAGATCAACACGAACATAAAATACATGCACCATGTATATATATATACATAATGTCAAAAATATACAACTGTAATAGAACTGGATATAAATGTCAAATATCTGGTGGTACATCAATACTATAACTAGTTGGGGCCTGCTCATCCGATGGTGCCTGCTCAGGAGGTGTTTACTCAAATGGTGTCTGCTCTGGAGGTGCCTGCTTAGATGGTGCCTTCTTAGGAGATGCCTGCCCAGGACTAGATGTTGGCTGCTCATCTCTGCGAGATGAAGGACGAGGAGGTGGAGTATTAGAATGATCACTCCCCTCATGATCATCATCTGATATGTTTTGTGGAGCATCTCCATGGAGAATATCCCTCCTCACTTCCATTAGCCTTGAAGCTCTGACGATATGATGCATAAGGCTCATCATAGAGCGTGACATGTCCCTCCAAAGCTCAGTGAGCATGTGATCCTAGATGTCTCTAATTATCACAAGGAGGACTCCCTCATCAACCAATATGCTACATAGTCGGTCGCCCAACTCCATCCTGAATCGAATGTCATCCCTACGCCTCATGGCCGTGGGTATCTGCACCTGAGGAGGTCTCTTACCCTTCGCAGCCTCTGCCATCTCCTCTTCATCTACAGGATTATCCAGTGGGGGTGGAGGCATGTCCCCAACGAGCGTTCCAATATCTACAAAATATATAGTACACAACAATAATTAGACAAATTCATTAAACAATTTTATAAAAAAATTTAACGAATGTGTTAGAGTAAATTTTATTCTAATTAATTAAGACAATAAAATGAAACTATATTAATTTAAAGAAAACACTAATATTACCTCTATAATATCGTGATTCATTCTGTGTGAAGAGGATTTTCGTACACCCTCGCCAATCCAACCTCACGTAGGGACACGACACCATCACGAACATGTGATCATCCTCATTTGCTATTAGCTCAAGTGTATCACTAGAAATCCTGGCCAGATACTCCGACTGGCCCATCTTGAGCATTGCCTCTCCCCACATGTTCATCCATACCTCTATCATCGGTTTATGAGGCTGACAAAAAAAATTAGGCCTTGTCTCTCGAAAGATATTAAAAATTAAACAAAACAACTCTGTAGCAAAATGGAAGGTCAACCTCCCACGTGCTCGAGAATGAAATCTATCTAAGGCTATACAAAACTATCACAAAGCAATCCGTAGTTGTCCACCATGTTGGGGTTCCCATGTTTTGGCTAGATTGGCAAGACCAAAAGACGAGACAACATCAGAACCAATTTTAGACCTTAGGATCTAGCCCTCCTAGGTCCAGAGAGGGATCTCTTTATATGAGTCAAAGTGTATGTCTTTGAAGCTCTAAGTTATGATTTTAGGCTAGTTATATGCACAGGGTTTGTTTATTTGATTAAGAGTTTGGTTGTTGGGAATCAGGAAGGAAGAGTTCATCATGAGACAGGACTGGGAAAAGAAGAATTTAGGCAAAGGAGAGATAATCCAGAGAAAACCAAGTCCATTGGGTAATGGAGTCAAGAAAGGATTTACTTGCTATCAATATGCAAGCTTTCAATTGGGCTAGTCATCTAAAGCCTTGGATCCTAAAGTGATAGGGTGGTATGGGACATTAAGGACCGAGAGTGAAGGGGGGAGAACCAACTAATCCCATCTATAGATCAGGTCAGAGGTCATTTAAATCCAGACCTGCTTGGACAAAATCAGAGGCAGCACAAGGGAACTTGGAAAGGCTTAATCAAAATGGAAAGATCCTAGTGAGGTAGATACAGGGTTCTAAACCTCCCAGTGTTCTCAACACATTCCATTAAATCCTAACAAGAACATCTAAAACAGATTCTGTTAATTCATACATCAGCTAGTAGGAAACAACATCCACTACACGAGTTAAATCAATTGAAATCAATCTTTAGATAAACACATTAAGCAGAAAACATAAAGGGTTGGGAGAGAAGCAACATAAGGCACCTAACAAGGGTAAATCTTATGCCAAATTTCTGATGTGAGCCAGATGAAATGAAATGAAATGGAAATAAACACAGAGATAGAAAAACATCACCGCAGCTTTAGATCGGAATCCAATGAAATGTGCTTATCATATTAAACACCAACACAAATGAGGTACAACATAGCCAATAGCTTGGTCATTCAGTCTGAATACATCTTCCTCAGCCTATCTTACAACTATACACATAGAACTTATCTCAAGAGAAACTGCTTGCACCTCTCTACTATCTCATCAACAACCTTTACAACAATTTTCTCATAGTTTTTATAGCTGAAAAAGAGCAGAGGAAGTAGGTAGAACACTAAATATAACATTAAACTTAGAAAAGAAGGAGAGGGTCGAAGCCCATTCTGTTTTAAACTCTGAGCATTAATTTTTGGCAATCTTTGGAGAAAAGAATGGTCTTCGTCAGGCTTCATTAATTCCAGGTATGTCTCTGATGCATTTTGGTTTACTGTACTTTGTAGTACCTTTGGTGTATAAACAAAATGGAAATAAAAAACTGAATGATCCGCCATACTTGAGCAACAAATGCTCTGATATCCTTGGACTGCGTTCTGAGCGGAGATCTCCTCTGGAGCACGGTATGAAATAAAAAACATATGCGCAACCCATCCTTTCAGGGAGGAAGAAATTCTGCTGATGTAGAGAAACCTGTCATATATTAATTTCCACGCCTCTGTCAGTAAAAACCTTGCCGCTGTATCCATACTGCGTATTTTTGGAGGCGTGTCCACCTTCTGTACCCTGCGGAACACGCAACTGGACTGAGAAGAACAATGCAATGGAAGGGTGGATGAAATGGTAGCGTGGCGGCGGAATGGTGGTTTTTCACTAAAAATTGGTGACAAAATGCAATGAAACGGAGGAAACTATGAATAATAGGGTTTGGTGGTGGAATGCAGCGCCGACCGTTAGATCATGGTCAGGGGACAAATATCGAGCGGTGGAGTGATATATGAAATTGGGTGGAACAACAGTGAAATATAAGACTTTAGTGTAAAGTCTTGAACCTTGGATTTCGAACAAAATACAAAGGAAAGCGAAGGAAACGTAACGAAATGCGTGGACGTATACGTACGAGGTGGGACCCAGCTGGAGGCGGAGGGCAATTCGCTTTGAACCGTTGGATCTTAAACCCAACGATTGGTCAAGATTTAGTCGGATAATCGCAATCGCGATGGACAAGAGGGACGCACACTTATAACTTTAGATTGCGATCGAGGAAGGGGAAGCGATTGGGAAGTGCGATGACGGTTGGATTCACACGAGAATTGACGGTGGAGATGCGGATCGGGGGATCGCAATTGGCAAGGACACGAAGGAACGGCACTAACAAACTTCCGATTGCGATGAGCGGGGACAAGTGATAGCCGTTGGATCAAACAAGGGGGTCAACCGCTGGGATGATATCGGGAGATGGCGTGATCAGGGATCGGAAGACAGGACTTGCAATCAATCGGAGGATGATGCGATCGGAGGAAGTGGAGGAACGGCGCGATCAATCACAATCGCAATATATTGCGATGCGATTAATCGCAATCGCAGTATATTGTGATGCGATTAATCGCAATCGCAGTATATTGCGATGTGATTAATCATGTCGCAAAGACTTGCGATGGTGCTTCAAAGAAACTTGCGATTGGGAAACAGTTGAGATTGCGATTGCACTGCGGGTTAAGGACTTTGGGTTATGCGGCGGGGATTATATATATATGTAACGCAAAATTTATAATATAAATTTTATGGGGTATGAAAAAAGGGGAAGTGGTTTAATAAAGGGCGGGACTTATAATATAAAGTTTTATTATAAGGTCCTTCGAGTCATGGAGGGGAAGTGGTTAGCATATGAAACGCATTGTATTAGAAAGGATTTACAATGCGATTATAATCGAAACAAAGGGGAAAAGGGGTTAGGCCTTTGGGCATTTCTTCACAAACAGAGAGGTTTTATAATGGAAATCAGCAGAGGGGACTTTATCAAAGGACAAAAGGCACAAGGAGGATTCAAGGATGATGTGTTTCCAAAGGAAATGCATTCCTTGTAGGCTCAAAAACATTTAGCCCCCTGTTTGCTTGTCAAAAATTTATAGGGCGGCTAACACACCAGACACCTGAAAATATACTGGAGAAAGTATGTCATCCCTAATGTATCTCTGAGAGTACACCAATTGAATACCTATTGCATAATTGAAGGGGACATCAGGGTACTAGGGAAAATCCTCCCCTCTCCTAGATAGGTCAGTGATAAAATACATGTCCTCCTTAGTAGGCTGGTACCACTGGTCAGGATAGACATAGAAAGCATGTAGGTGTGCATCCCACCTATAGATCAACTACAATAATAAGCCACTGTGCCCCTTCAGGGTTGTATCCTCCTCATATAACTTCAGGAGGCCTACCTCCCTTAAGATAAACTAGGTGGGTGGCGTAATAGGGCGAGGGTACAAAATTCTCTCCCTCTCCCTTGCCTCCCACTATTGTATCATGTTATAATTGTCATCCATTTGCCCTTGTTTTTGTATCTCCATCTCCATTGAAGTTGATGAATGATTTACATATTAAATACATCATACTCCTTCATACATAACACATAAATTTTTTTTATTAAATGACAAATTCATTCACAAATATATAAATATAAATTTTATTGAAAAAACAAACAAAAAAACATTTGGTGTGCCACAAAAAAAGTCACGCATTGCCAATGGTGTGTACATATATATCACGCACCATCCATGGTGCATATAAAAATAGTCACGCACCGCGACAACAAAAAATATTAATTAAATACATATTATAGGCGGTGCGTTGAAAAACCATATCCACCCCGGGGCATTTTTTATAGCTCAATGGACCTCCAGTTTGCAATATTTTACCATTGGCAATGTGGTACCAAACAAAAAATGCCCTAGTGTGGTAGGTTTGACTGACAGACCACACTAGGTGTGTTCCAATAATATATATGCACCATGTTGTTATGTTTATTTTTACATAATTCCCGACGTGGTACCCTAAATTAGCCCACATCAAAATATAAAATAAATTGTTATATTTAAAATATTATAAATTGTTAGTGCAGTTGGAAACTGACACTCATCACATAATTTTATTTTTATTGCAGTGCACTTTGTCGGTAGCACATTGGGCTATCACATTAACCACTCGGTGTGGTTTCCGTTAACACTATTCACAGTGCGTCTTGTAAATTTACGAGCACCAGGAACAATGCAAAACGAACAACTCGAATGCACCGTGTAGGGAGAAAAAAAATCAAAAAAATAATGAATTATAAGTCAATTTTCAAAATTAATACAGTTAAAGCTTAAGTTGGTGAGAAACATATACATTACCTACGAATTTGCGTGTCTATGAGGCACGTTTCCAACAGAGTACTAAAACCAATTTTTCACACAAATTTTTCAAAATTTGAAGTCCACACACTGAGGAATGGATGGAAGAAATGCGAGCAATGGGAGCACCAAAGGCAAGGGGCCTCAAAGAATCAAAGGTCACACCAGTGCTTTAGAGCTCTACAACACTGTAAATAGTAAAAAAAAAAACTATAGACAGTAAATTTTTTTAAATTAAACCTTTTTCGATGTGCTCTAGTATGAGACGCACTGGGTGGCTATATCAATGGTGCACCACACTTATTTAAATTAAAAAAGATATGGGTTGGTGTGTTAGGGAACATTAACCGCACTGGGGCTTTTTCGTTAGAGTATAGCACCAAACTTGGTGGAAATAATGTTTTTAACCTCGCGCTTTTACAATGCACTAGATACTGAGATGCACCGAGCCAGTTTTTACGAAGTGCACATTTATTCATTTGAATAAAATCCCTATGTCGATGCATTTTTGTACCTAAACCACACAAAGTCATCGTTGTTAGTAAATAGCACCGAAATGCTGAAAATATTTTTTTAAAATAAAACCCTCGTGTGATTCTCTCAATTGATGCAACGCATTGGACTGGCGATGTACGACCAGTATCAGGCGTGTTATACAAAAGAACCATATATTTTCATTAAATAAACACCCTTTTTCGAGGCATAGTATCACCATAAACGCACTACGACGTCGTTGTAAGAGTATAGCACTACAATGGTGAAATTTTTTTTTTTTGATTAACCAATTGGTCGGTGCCCTTGATTAATTCGAGGCACTGGGAAGGTTATATAGTGAGTGTCTCAGTGTGCCATTTGATCGTATGCACTCATTCACTTTATATAAAACACACCTTCATTTCTTTGAAAACCCTGTCACAATGACCATCAACTTGTACGCACTTATGCATTGTAAGGGAGGAACCACTTATTAGATGCCCCGGTGCGTCATATTTATGAAGTGCACCATTGTTTTTGTAGTACTTAAATAACTCTACAACTTTTATTTAGCCTGTACTATGCACCGGTGCATCACATATATATTAAGCGCACCTGTTTTGTTATGATTATAAATGCACCACAAAAAAACATTCGCAAAAACATCGACCCGCCAAGCTCCTCCACTGACCTCCTCTACAAATAGTAATTTTGACTATTTATATAAGAGATTCCTCAAAAACATCCACTAGAGGGTATTTTCCTTGTATTGCTCCAAGTAATAAACGTGTTTCCAAACCCCCTTTTAATGAGGGAGCTACAACAACTCCTTAGGTGGAGATGATGGGATAAACAACTGCTTTGAATAACTCCTTTATTTGATGTCATGAATTTTATTTCCATTATGGAGTCATCATCTTTTGGGAGTTCTTCATAGGGCATAGATCATCCATCACTTTCATTCATGAGCTAGTCATGTCATGATTCAATTTTATGAGAAACTGCATATGTGCTTGCCTCATTATATGTTTCTTTCTTCATATTATGTTTATTCAAGGAACTTTCATCCTACCACATGATTTTCGATGGTTGAAGACATCTACTTCCCTTTGGTAGCCCTGCACAATCCCATCCATATATTGTTCGAAATAAGACATGAAAAGTTAGATCAAAGTTACCTTTGTGATGAAATATATTTGTAGGTGTCAACATCCTTCATACGTGTTGACATATATCCCACATATATATATATTTTCAAGGGTCTCCATATTTTGCAGACTTTCATCAGAGTATTCATTTTGTTCTAGGAGATTTCCTAGTCAAATATTTTTTGTCTTCCTGGATGTTCATTTTTTTTACCATCATTGCATATATCATGATATCTTCCTTCCTTTTCTTCATACATTTAATTCCCAAGAGCTTCCAGTCAGAGTTCCTTAATTATACCCAACCACCTCCTAATTCATATGAGGACATATTATGTTGATTTTACCTTAGTGTGAACCATGCCTTCTGAAAACCTTTTCATAGGAGGATATTCCTTTCATTTTATCATGATCCTCAAGACAGAAGTATGCTATATGCAACCATATTCCATGAATTCATCCATTGTAAGCATATATATAACTCATACTTTCCTTTGGGTCATATATACTTCCTGTATCATCTTTCCTTTGAATGAAATAACTTCATTCCCTTAACCTTATTCATTAATATGCCATCATACCATTTTCCCTTGAATTCTACAATTTAGAATTCCCGATGAAACATTTGATTCCTTTCTAGATTAGTGAATACTCCAATGAAGATTCCATTAGAGAATATTGCATATTATCATCGGTAGATATTTTCTCATTTATCAATGAATGATGAGCCTTATTCTAGGTGACTTATTTTTCCTTCATGAATTCTATTTTAAGTGAGGTTTCAAAGAGTTATATTTATCATAGTATGATTGTCATAAATTTTTGTTCCATACATCCTCCTATGAAAAGTTCTCTTATTTCAATGCTTCTATCATGATGCCAATTTCATATGATACATCATATGTAATTTAGAATTCTTCCTATCTTATGATTCTATAATAGAAAAATACTTTACAGTGAAGAATATTATCTCAATCGTAGTAGAGATCTGTCACTTCTTCTTTCTTAGGCTTATTTGTCTAAGGTTCTTCCATTTTTCCAACGATATGCGTGTAATGTTCCTGTTTTAAAGATATTAATAAAACACAGCAAATGCTACAATAGTGGAATGACTCTATGAGCACACATTCAATAACATGTAGAAAAAATAGGAACCGTGTATGCAACAGATATACGTTAAACTGAGAAATCGCTAAGCCATTATATTATGCGGGGAATTACAGCGATTACAAAGATGCCCAGATGATAGCGCTCAACAGGCGCGGGAAAGATAAAAGATATGCTCAAGAAACAAGGTACAGTGGTCCTCCTGTGGGTGGGAACGGCTGGAAACACTATCGCGTGCTGCTAATAAGCTGCGGCTAGAAAATGGGCACGACTGTATCTGCTTCGAACTCCTAACCCGAAACCTCCAAATGATACAACACAGAGCTCCCACTGGACAGTCTACGGTCTTCCCACACAGACTGTGTCGCCACTCCTGAACGATGCTCTGTAACAAGCTCCAAACCCGATCCTCTGACAAAACAATGATAGAACGGCCTCACCCGAGCAGGCACTCGAAGTCCCCCGGGGCTGAGGTTGAGATCTCCGCTCGGAGACACTCGGCGCATTGAACAGTGCTACAGACCTGCTAAACAGCCGGCGTGCTCAAGTCTTAGCGACTAGTTTCAATATCATAAATATTCAACAATAGTCTCCGGTGAGCTGAAACAACCTGAACGCTACTCTGTAACAAGCTCCAAACCCGATCCTCTGACAAAACAATGATAGAACGGCCTCACCCGAGCAGGCACTCGAAGTCCCCCGAGGCTGAGGTTGAGATCTCTGCTCGAAGACACTAGGCGCACTGAACAGTGTTGCAGACCTGCTAAACAGCCGGCGTGCTCAAGTCTTAGCGACTAGTTTCAATATCATAAATATTCAACAATAGTCCAAAAATGAGGAAGCTATCTCCCCTTTGTACTCGGCCCTCCTCTCGAGCACCGAGCTCCCTCCTTTCCCGCGCAGCTAACATCCTCCTTTCCCGCGTAGTCCCCTCGGTCCCCACACTGCCAACTTCAGCCTGTGTACTTGCCTTCGCGCGCCCGGTTGAGTCCACGACCCGCTCACGGTTGTTGGCAATTTACTAGAGGCGGCAAAATTGATCCGGTTTGATATTCCAATTAGCTATTTGCTAATTGGGAATATTACAATGCGATTCTTCAATATTTCTCTTGTCCTTCTTATATTTACAAAAATCTCATTTATAAAGCCCAAGTTCATGACATCCATAGAATTTTACCTTAGCCATGTTCTTGTTTTTCTTTTGAGGATCAAATTTACCAAATCTTCCCTTTCTTCTTGGCATGGTAGCATAGGCTTGATTTTGTTCATTTGATCCTATATCAATTTTTTTCGTTCAACCTGGTTTATTCAATATTACATAGATGCCATAGATATTGGAATGGAGTCACTTATTTCTTCCCATATATACATAAAGTGAAGCTTCCCCATTCTTCTAGTAGATAATTTATTACCATTGTTGTCATTTCTTTATTAGACATACCTTCTCCTAGTTCTTGCAATTGATCTTGAATTTCAGAGATATTCATGAAATACGAAGTTATTCCATATTACCTTGCAACTTTAGCTTGTATATTTCTTTCCGTAACAATATTACTTCTCGTGCAGTACACAGAGAAAACAATTCTACCAATTATATATATATATATATATATATATATATATATATATATCTTTTGGAGTTTCTAATTTTGATACATATTGGATGAGAGAGTATTTTATGGATTCTAAAAGAATCATCTAGAATCTCACTTCTCCCTACATATATTTAGCATATGTTTTAGTATCTTATTTTGGAGGTTGGTTTGTTGGTCCTTTAATATGATCCATGATTTCATTCTCAATAAGATTCAGATCTCTCTTTTTCTTCCATGCAAGAAAGTTTTAATCCCAAACCAATTTGTTTATTTCCTTGCAAAAAGACATTTTACAGATTGATATAAATTCATAAATATACTTACTTTTGTAAATGATTCTGTTTCCACTTCCTTCCTCCTTGAATTTCATGATGATATAGATAGTAGAAAAACTCCTCCTTGATGAAGATATTTTTCTTCAAGAGTAGTATAAGGAGATATATCACCTTAGACCTTTGATTATAAATGTTCTTGATGATGAATATCAATGATGGATTCATGATTTATTCAATGATGGTGACCTTGCTTTAACAAGAGGGATATCGTGTTAGAACTTTTGAAGATAATGATCACACCCTTGATCTTGCTTTTCTAGGAAGAAACTTGCTGTATAAGTGCTTCAATTCTAGTAGGGTCTTTGTGATGTGTTGAGATGACTTGATGGTTTCACTAAATTCCTTTTAGAATCCTTAAAACTTGATGCTTGAGTTTCTCTTGATTATAATTCCCCTTCTTGACTTGAGCACCTAAGATCTGATAACATGTTGAGAAATATAGGGCTTGATAAGTTAGAAGATTTCTCTTATTCATAATTACCTGTGGTGTACTTTATGATTCTTAATTATATATTTTCTTTAATATTTTATTATCATATTCTTATCATCAAGTCAATCATCAAATACACAAGAGACACAATATCTAGGCTTGTATGTAATATTTTGAAATGGGAAATGTAGAAATTTGAATAACTGATATATTATTCACCGAGATTCTCCTGATCACACACTATTTTAACTTCATGCACAATACAGAATCTCTTCTACCATTGATCATTAATTGCGGAAATAAAATCAATTGCATGCACACATTAAAACCACAAACAATCACACATATGAACACAGTATTTAATGGGAAAGCTTAAAGTTGAAAACCCCAACTTTCTGTATATTATATGTCATGGAGATCATGTAACAATCATAGTACAAAGCTCCTCACAAGCTCTCAGCACCACCTCCAATTGCTACACACTATCAAGCTAGATCTAGCAAAACACATGCTCCAATCTTTTGCCACTTGATAGCCAGTATCTATTGCGTAATCAATGCTATGGGATGGATTCATTAAATAGATAAACCACCTGGCTTGTACTACACAATCCTCATGGGCTTTTCTAATCACTGTGTGTTGCAAATAGCAACAGTATAGTCACAACTGATAGTTAACCTGCTCTTTCACCTATTTCTGCACTAGTCTCCACTGAAACTGTCCATGCACCGACTTAATCGATGCATTCTTTAGTTGATTAATGAGTTTATAACTAGTGAATTAATTGTTATTAATTAATTCATTACCACTCCCACTGCTAATTGTATCAATTAGTTAAAGTAGATACAAATAGCTCAACTATGTTTCAGATTAGTTAAAACTCGAATACAAATCCACTCAATTCCCCCAATCAACTCCACCAAACTCTTCACATGAGTTCTAACCTAAGTATCCATGCAATAGCTCCACATAACCCTTAGGAATAGCGTAATTATTTCGTCAAATTCGTGCCACATCCGTGCACTTAACTAAAGTGCTCCAAGAGACTAAGATAATGTTTATAGTCCAAATCTTATTAAGAGCTAATAATATTCGACATATCTATTTTTAGACCGGCAATCTAAAAATAGATTCCACCCAATATGACTAAAAATAGAAGTCTGTCTATTTTTTCCGACTTGACCAACCATCCACAAATATCATCCTGCAACTCATAGAATATGATCGACATGTCTGAAAATAGACTTGCGCCAAAAATAGCCTGCGGGCCCACTTAGTGAAGGAGACTTCTTTCCACTAAGCTCATCATCTTGTTACAATCTCAACACTCCCTCTCAACAAGATAGGTATTATCTGCCACCGCGATCCTGCCCCTGTGGTATTCGAATTTTCTCCTGGTGAGCACCTTCATCAAGATATCAGCATCCTGATCCTCTGTGGGAATGTATGAAAGTAACATGATCTTCCACTGCACACAATATCTGATATGATGATACTGGATGTCAATGTGTTTAGATCTCTCATGAACATCGGATTAACCGAGAGTTTGATGAAACTCGATTATCACAATAAATCACGGTAGGCTCTAAGTGTGAACCGAACAACCCAACCAGGATCTTCCTCATCCATATAGCCTCGCATGCAGCCAAACTCGCTGCCATATACTCGGCCTCTGCTGAACTGAGTGCCACAGATCTCTGCTTCCTGTTGTACCAAGAAACTGTTGTCGACCCGATACTGAAAATCCCTCCAGATGTGCTCTTTTTGTCCGTTGGGCTCCCTACCCAATCTGCATCCGTGAAGTCACATAGCTTCACCTCATCCGACTGTTTGTACCATAATCCATATCCCAATGTGCCTCTAAGATATCTCAATACATGCTTTCCTTCCTTCCAAAAGAGCTTGGTAGGCTTAACCATAGCTTATGAAAGCTGGTTAATAGCATAGCATATGTCGGGTCGTGTATTGACCAGATACATAAGCGACCCCACCAACTGTTGATAAACAGTGGCATCCACTACCTCTGCCGAAGTAGCATCCTCCTTCCTCCATCCACCAGGAAGAGGAGTATCAACAGGCTTGCAGCCATGGATGTTGCATGTTGAACTTCCAGTATCTCCCACTCCAGTATCTCCCTGCATACTTGCCTTGAGAAACAAATAGTCCATCACTCAAGGCTTACCAAATTTCCAATCGGAAATAATGAAGGAGGCCCAAGTCCTTCATCTCAAACTCCTTCGCAAGATCAAGCCTTGCATGAGTGTATCAACAGTTCATCACCTGTCAAAATAAAATCATCTACATAAAGTACAATGATCAGCAACTTACCCTCCACCACAATCTGGTATAGGTTAGGATCCGCCTCACTCTTAGAGAATCCAAGTCCAGTGAAATAACTGTCTATCCATGTGTACCAAGCACAAGGTGCTTATTTCAACCCATACAACACTCTCTTGAGCCTGCACACATGCGACTCGCTGCTGAAGATCTCAAAACCTTCGGGTTGCTCTATGTACACCTCCTCCTCAATGACTCTGTTGAGGAATGTAGTCTTCACATCCATCTGATGAATGTGCCACCCCATCTGCGCTGAGAGAGAAAGAATCGTCCGTATGGAAGAATACCTTGTGACAGGTGCAAAGGTCTCCTCATAATCGATCCCCCTCAATCCGTGAAAGCCTCTTGTGCACACCCATTGCCTTGTACTTCTCCACACTCCCGTCAACCGCCTGCTTCACTTTGTAGATCCATCTCGAACCCACCACTGATTTCCCCTCTGGTCTTGGGACAATCTCCCATGCACTATTTTTGACAGTCGAATCATACTCTTCCACCATGGCATCAACCCATGCGGGGTCCTCCATAGCTTCCTCGAAAGAGGATGGCTCTGTCACAACATATTTTCTCACAAGAGCCATGTATCCAGTGTACCGATCTGGTGACTGTCTCTTTCTGCGCTGTGCTGTAGGTGGTCCTACAACCTTCTCTTCATCTTGAGCCAGTCGCTCAGCTTCTGTAGTGCGCTTGCGCCCTCTGATGGTTGGCACTACATGAGTGGTCTCTTCCACTCCATGAAATTCCTCTTGTGGCTGATCCACATCTTGAAGCTCATCCTTAGGAACTAATAGCTCCTCATCTGCATGCAAGTGTGGCTCCCTCTCAAGCGAATACTTCTATGGCTTTCTCCTCATGAAATTTGATATCCCGTCGCACAACAACCTTTGTGACTCGTCGAAAATACACATGATAGTTGGGGGGTGTATCATTGTACCCCACAAATATCCCAACTCGCTGCCGGGCCTCTAGCTTCTTCCCCGGCATCCTTTGTCACATGAATGTAAACAAATGAACCAAAAATCCTCAAATGGGAAATATCAGGCTTCTTACCAGAAAATGCCTCCTCGGGTGTACTCATGCCAAGTATCCTGTGAGGACAACAGTTCTACACATATACTGCAGTATTGCATGCCTCCGCCCACAAGTGAATGGGTAGGCCCTGATCATGCAACATCACCCATGCATCACCCACGATCGTTCTGTTCTTCTACTAAGCAACCCCTTTCTGTTGTGGGTTATGAGGTGCTATGAGCTCTCTTCGAATTCCTTCTACGTTGAAAAACTCCTTGAATTCACCAGAGATGAATTCACCACCATTGTTGCTCCTAAGAGCCTTCACCTGCTTCCCTGATTCTTTCTCAACCAATGCCTTAAACTCACAGAACTTTGAGTATGTCTCGCTCTTCTTCTGCATGAAGAATATCCGGCACTTAAGAGAAAAATCATCAACAAATATCACATAATACCTATGCTTTGTTGTCGAAGCTACTGAGAAAGGTCCACACACGTCTGTATGAATTCTCTCGAGGATCGTCGTGGCATGACTATCCTTCTCGTGAAAGGTGGCTTTCACAAATTTTCCCAAGGTACACCCCTTGCACTGATCTGACTACACAAGAGTGCCTTTAGGAAGCCCAGTAGAAATCTACTGCAGTATCTTCAAAGCTCCATGGTGAAGGTGGCCCAATCTCCAGTGCCACAACTCGCCATCATCCCAGCTCACCACTCCTTTTGCCTTGCCTGCCATTGCTGTGCAACCATCTACCTGCAATTGATAAAGGTTCTTAACTCAAACCCCTATCCTCTGGGTCTCACCAGTTTCCTTACTGCGCAGGAAAGCCTTTCCCTCACTAAAGACAACATCATATCCCTTGTCTTCTAACATCGCCATAGAGATAAGATTCTTCTTCAATCCTGGAACATGCATCACTTCCTTCAATACGAAGGGTTTACCAGACTCCCTCTCAAATGAAATGGTACCGATACCGATCGCATTGTATCTACCATCATCGCCCATCTCGATGTGCACTCCAAGATCTTTCTCATTTAAATCAGTAAACAAATCTCGATCTCCTGTCATGTTAAAAGACACACCACTGTCAAGAAACCACACTGAACCCATCACACTTGAGACCAAGCATGCAATCAGCGAAAAATCCAGCTCAAACTATGAGGCTAAGGCCTCTCCAGCTACAGATCCAGTAGCCTGCTTATTTTTCTTCTTTTGTGGACAATTAATGGCGTAATGTTTGTGTTGGTGATAGTGAAAGCACTTCACCTTGGACATGTCCTGCTTCTTGCCTTTCGCACCAGAATGAGAAGCTTTCTTGCTCTTCCCCTTCTTTTCTTTGGCAGCCAAAGCTAAATTCTCTTCATTAGAGTTCTTTGATGAAGATCCGTCCCTGGTACTCTACCTTATCTCCTCTTGCACAAGATCCGACCAAAGTCGCTCCCATCCTGGCAATTTCTCCTAACCATTGACAGAGTCCTGATAGGAATGCCAACTCTTCGGAAGCCCAAGGAGAGCCAAGCTCACCAAGTCCTCATCATCAACAGTAACCCCCACACTTCCCAGCTCATCCCTGCATTGGATGAGCTTCATGAGGTACTTGGGCATACTGTCACCTTTCTCCATGTTTATGTTCCTGAGTTTATCCTTGAGCGCCAACTTCCTCTGGTCACTCTTGCTTTGAAATAAATTTATCAAATCTTTCCACATCAAGAATGGAGAAGCCTTACCACGAAGGTTGGACACTATGTGATCCTTCACACCTTCCAACAGAATCCTTCGACACTTTTCTGTCTTCTTTTGCCATGCGTTAAGTACGGCAGCATCACTAGAAGTAGGCTTTGTAATTTCTGCATCTATGAACTCCTTCAACCCATTGTCATCCAGCACCGCCTCCACCCTGTCCTTCCATGCAATATAATTTGAGCTTCCCTCAAGGACATACTCCAATCACAATCCGTTGAAATACATCTCAACTTCGACACCAAGAAAACACTGCTGCAAATTCGAATTCCACCAGCACAAAACTCAACCGCTTCAATGTTTTGCAATTGCTCCAATGATCAATATCGCTCTGATACCATGTATAAATTTGAATAACTGATATATTATTCACCGAGATTCTCCTGATCACACACTATTTTAGCTTCATGCATAATACAGAATCTCTTCTACCATTGATCATTAATTGCGGAAATAAAATCAATTGCATGCACACATTAAAACCACAAACAATCACACATATGAACACAGTATTTAATGGGAAAACTTAAATCTGAAAACCCCAACTATCTGTATATTATATGTCATGGATATCATGTAACAATCATAGTACAAAGCTCCTCACAAGCTCTCAGCACCACCTCCAATTTCTACACACTATCAAGCTAGATCTAGCAAAACACATGCCCCAATATTTTTCCACTTGATAGCCAGCCTCTATTGTGTAATCAATGCTATGGGATGGCTCATTAAATAACATAAACCACCTGGCTTGTACTGTGCAATCCTCATGGGCTTCTCCACCTATCTGTGTGTTGCAAATAGCAACTGTATAGTCACAATTGATACTTAACCTGCTCTTTCACCTATCTCTGCACTGGTCTCCACTCAAAACTGTCCATGCACTGAATTTAACTGATGCATTCTTTAGTTGATTAACGAGTTTATAATTAGTGAATTAATTAATAATTAATTCACACCACTCTCACTAATTGTATCAATTAGTTAAAGTAGATACAAATAGCTCAACTATGTTTAGATTAGTTAAACTGAATACAAATCCACTAACTTTCTCAATCAACTCCACCAAACTCTCTCACATGAGTTCTAACTGAAGTATCCATGCAATAGCTCCACATAACCCTTAGGAATAGTGTAATTCCTTCTGTCAGCTCATGTGCCACATCTGTGCACTTAACTGAAGTGCTCCAAGAGAATAAGATAATGTTTAGAGTCCAAATATTATTAAGAGCTAATAATATTTGACATATCTATTTTTAGACTGGCAATCTAAAAATAGATTCTGCCCAATATTTCTAAAAATAGAAGTCCATCTATTTTTTCCCGACTTGACCAACCATCCACAAATAGCATCCTGCAACTCATAGAACATGATCCATATGTCTAAAAATAGACATAGTCTAAAAATAGACTTTGCGCCAAAAATAGCCTGCGGGCCCACTTAGTGAAGGCGACTTCTTTCCACTAAGCTCATCATCTTGTTGCAATCTCAACAGGAAAAGCAGGAATATAGTGCAAAATTTTGGAACAATAATGCATATCATTATATAAAAGCAAGAGGCCAATATGGAGACCTTTCATATGTTATAATATCAGCAAAATATGTATAAGCAATGGGCCATAAGATGCATAACAGGAAAGTACAAGCATGCAATGGAAAAAATCCCTCAATATGAGGTGCTGCAACTATATAGAAAAGTTTGAAGACCCTTACAACATTATTTTATTAGCTCTGCTAAAGAAAATGAGTATACATCAGATCTAGGGCTGATATGTGCCTCAAAAGATAGATCTATATCAGACTTGAGCACTATACAAGCTCCTTTAAATAACCCCTTAAGGTTTTTCAACAAAACACTATGTACAAGTTGTAGATATTATATATAATACTGAGGATCTATTGCAAAATACATATCTGGAAAGTGTGTTTGATCTTATTTTATCAATACAATATCCTCCTCCAATATATCCTATAAGCGAAAGGCAGATCCCCTTCACTAGACAATCAACTCTCCAAATGGCGTGCTAAACCACCCTACAAATCCTCCTAAGAAAATAACGCAGATCTGGAAGAAAATTGTGTTGTACGAATGAATAACCAGTTGGTCTGATGCCAATATCTAAAAATATGGTCAATAGCCTTCAATATTGTCCTCCCAATGGAAAGGAAGCCTCCTCCACTGAAAATGAGCAATGAAATAGCCTAGATCGAGAGATCTAAACTCCACTTGCTGCAACCTTCAAAACAACCAAAACCTCAATAGGATCTACACTGTAAATGAAATATAAAGCTTGGCCTTAAGCCTGATAGTGGAAAATGTAGTACAAAAATCTTCCAAGAGGCCCCTCAAGGAAAGAGGTGGGATTCTCGATTAGGAACACCCTGTGCTAAACAACACCCTATCTCAGCTAAACAACAAGAGAAAGATATATGTCTAAACATACCATATATTAAAAATATAATAAAACCAAAACATAATGACTATGGCTACCATCCTCTTCCTTAAATAAGATATGAGCTTGCAAACCCTAAGCGCCACCCAACCAAATCACTACATTCACACAAAGCATATCAATCTAAAACTGTGTTGTCCCTCATTGATGACCACTCCTCCATGACAGCATTGTTGATTTGGTCAAGGTTGACCCAGTCAAAGTGTTCCAGCCCCTTTTCACACCAAGGGTGCTTAATTAAGCTGCCAAGATTTATCTCTTTCACATTTGGCATTAATTTTTTCATTATTAAAGAGAATTATGGACCTCCTTTGTCCTTTCATTCTTTAAACAAAGCAGTAAAACAAAATTGAATATTCCAAATAGCTCATGGCTAATTGGGAATATTGTAGTCCTCCCTTCCCCAATGTTGCTTTTCCTCAAGAAAATGACAAGGTGAGTGCTACAACTCTTCTCCTCCTCCACTGGTGACACCAACATCTGATAAGATTCCCTCAAAAGCTAATTTTTCACCATTCCATCCCTCCATGAACTGCTCCTCCAAAGTTCTCATGAGATGCAAGTAATTCATCCCATAAGGAGACAATAGTTCAAATGAAACAAACATGGTTTGCCCAATGTTCTCCCTAAAACATGTAGCATAGTGAACATGGAGAATCTCCCTCCCATAGGACACATACATTCCTCTCATCCTCACTCCAAACATTCCCATAAAAATTATAAGTACATCATCAATGTATGGGATCAAAATTAAGTACATAAAAACATAAATTTATGCATATGGAGGTGGGTCATAGTCCCACATATGGAACCAGTGCTGTAAATATCCTGATTGCATCAGATCATGATGTGGTAAGTGGTTTCCCCACCGCTTACATTCTTCCCAAGTCATCTCACCATGGTTGAACGTGTGAGATATGTTTGGTGCTTTTGGAATGCACCCACAATGGTACAAAATCTCTCTTTTATCTCCAAGGTAGTGGCCATGTTCAGAAATTTTTGTGGCCCAAAGTTGGCCATGAAGTTTATATGTAATGATACTCCTTCTTGGAGCTATGGCCTGCATATACATGGTAAAATAATGCAAACAATCATCAAATGAAACATTATGTACATGAGCATATTCCTCACCATAATTTCCCATCATACAAATGGAGTGGTGCATAGATATATTTCCTCTCATTCCAAAAGAGGAAAGAGGTGGCTGAATTAACTCTTTCATAGAGTCATGTCTCTCTTCCAACTCCACATGGTTCATGCATCTTTGAAAATGCTGATATAGTTCCTCTTCAAAGCCCTTCCAAGTGTAGCTTCCCATGATAGTGTTGTAGGCCTTCATGAAATAAGTATGGCTAAAAAATAACTCTTCATAAGCCCTTCGTAGCAACTTCTCATTGAGCTTGAAATGAGAGTGGGTAATGATGATATTGGGACAATATCTCCCTCCTCCTTGAGACTACCCAACACTCCCAGCGCTGTATCATGGTCCTCTAATTCTCCCATCGCTCCTGGATCTATGCTTGGAGCATCATGTTGTGAGATATATCTCACCAAATCTGAATCAGGTGGCCTTCTAGGTGGTTTTCCACTAAATAATGGTGTCATATGAAGCATTATCATAAGAATAATAGATGGGACTGTAAGGTCCTTGCTTCCACTATGAAAATCCATCTCTGATTTCTATGTGGAAGTTTTATGTGAGGGATATGTGTGGTTGACTTTGATCATTTGAGTTTTTCCACTCTTTATATCCACCCATTCCATCTGCAAAGTCTCCCAATCAGTGGTGACTTCCCCAAATTAATCAACCATTGAACACCCAATATCACATTGGTGTCAGGTATTTCAACCAAAAATAAGTGATCAGTCAATGTATATGTTCCCATGGTGACTGATAATGATGGAACATAATGCATGTATTGCATAGTTCTATCTTGTGGGACCAAAACAGAAAACCATCAAAAGCATCAGTGGGTATTTCCCTCCTTTGTACTAGTTGGGCATCAATAAAATTGTAGGTAGCCCCACTATCAACCAAAACATAAACCCTTTGATTCAAGATGGAAGCTTGAATTATTAAGGTCAAGTACTTAGGCACTCCTCTCAATGATGCAAGAGCCCCTCCAATAGGAGAAAATGCTCCATTCCCATATCCTGATGGTGCGGGTTCATCTCCTGCAGTGTTAGCATTGTGACCTCTTCTTGGTTCATCTTCTTCTTCCTCCTCATCATCTGAGAAGACCTCTATGTAATGTGCTTTTCCATCTGCACATCTATGTCTGGGTGCCCAAGATTCTTGGCATGTGAAGCAAATCTTTCTCCTTCTAAAATATTTCCAGACATCATCATCAAGAGGTTTTTTGTATTGAATCTCCTTTGAAGGAGGAGCCTTCGCTTCTTTTCCCTTTGATGGAAAATAGAGCTTATGTTGAAATGTTGTCTTTGCTTTGGCAAGGCATATTGAAGGTATCTAGCCCTTTCAATGAAATCTTTTAGGGTAGTGGGCTTGGTAGACTTAACCAACTCATGAAGAGGTTCATCTAACCCATCAATGAACATGTACACCCTTCTTGCTGCAGATAAATCAGGAACCATAACAGAAAGTCTTTATAATTCATAAATTTAAGTTTCTATATTACCTAATCATTTTATCTTCTCAAGCCCCATGAATGGTGCTTCAGGATCTCTTCTATCAAATATGTCCACCATCTTTCTAGTGAACTCTGAATATGCAGTTACATTGGCATGACCCAATGTAGACAAGCCATGGAACCACCAGTCATGTGCTTCACCCTCAAGGTGCACCATTGCAATCTTTATGGCCTCTATTTATGGAACCTTGTTCAACTGAAAGTAGATGTCAAGTTTCTCTACCCATGATTTGGCATTGCACTTGGATGACCCATCAAAGTTAGGTAAAAATAATCTGCCCATATTGTGGTGTTGATCATAATTATGAATGAATCCGCCACCTCTATTGTAATGCCTTGGTCTTCTGTTGTCCTTGATTTGAAAAAATTCTCGAAAACTATATTGATCCTTGAATCTATGAGTTTGAGACTCATACTCCATAAAATATTCTTCAAGGGATTCTTGCTCTTGAAACCCTTCATTTCCCACAATAAAAAATGTAGGCATAGTAGAGCATTGGGAAACTTGTGGTTGATGCACTGGTTGATCATTCTAGTGATAAGACATGAAAGAGCATTCACCATGATGAAATACTTTAGGGGATTCCTTGAATCTATCCATTATCATCTCCTTGATCTCTCTAGCAATGTCTTGCATGGCTCTAAGAAGGATTTTAGAGAACTCCTTCTCTTCATCTTCACCTCCAGATAAAGGGGTTTTACCCTTCTCTTCTTTGTCATTTGTATAATCAAACTTCCAGTTTCTTCTTCTTTGATACCTCTTCTCTCCATAAGTAAGAGGCTCTCCTTATTTAGATGATATTGGCTTTTCAATATGCAAAGGCTATGCCAATATTATGCTCTGATAACACTGTAATATTCCTATATGGGAAAAGCAGGAATATAGTGCAAAATGTTGGAACAATAATGCAGGTCATTATATAAAAGCAAGAGGCCAATATGGAGACCTTTCATATGTTATAACAGTAGCAAAATATGTATAAGAAATGGGCGATAAGATTCATAACAGGAAAGTGCAAGCCTTCAATGGACAAAATCCCTCAATATGAGGTGCTACAACTATATAGAAAAGCTGGAAGACCCTTGCAGCGTTATTTTATTTTCTCTACTAAAGAAAATGATTATACATCAGGTCTATGGCTGATATGTGCCTCAAAAGGTAGATCTATATCATATCTAACCACTATACAAGCTCCTTTAAAGAACCCCTTAAGGGCTTTCAACAAAACACCAAGTACAAGTTGTAGATCCGAGATCTAAGATTGCAAATCTACTACAAAATATAGATTTGGAAAGTGTGGCTGATATTATTTCTCAATACAATAGCCTCCTCCAATATATCCTCTAAGTGAAAGGAAGATCCCCTTCACTAGACAATCAACTCTCCAAATGGTGTGCTAAACCACCCTGCAAATCCTACAGAAATAACACAGATATGGAAGAAACCTGCACTGTAGGGATGAATAACCAATTGGCCTGATGCCAAGATCTAAAAATATTCTCAATAGCCTTCAATACTATCCTCCCAATGGAATGGAACCCTCCTCCATTGAAAATGAGTAATGAAATGGCCTATATCTACAGATCTAAACTCCACTTACTGCAACCTGCAAAATAACCAAACCCTCAATAGGATCTACGCTGTAAATGAAAGATGAAGCTTGGCCTTAAGCTTGATAGTGGACAATCTAGTACAAAACTCTTCTAAGAGGCCTCTCAAGGAAATAGGTGGGATTCCCGATCAGGAACACCTTGTGCTAAACAACACTCTATCTCAGCTAAACAGCAACTGAAAGATATATGTCTAAACAAACCATATATTCAGAAATACAATAAAACCCAAACATAATGAATATGGCTGCCATCCTCTTCCTTAAATAAGATATGAGCTTGAAAACCCTAAGCCCCATCCAACAAAATCACTACATTCACACAAATCATATCCATCTAAAACTGTGTTGTCCTTCATTGATGACGACTCCTCCATGATAGCACTATTGATTTGGTCCAGGTTGACCCGGTCAAAGTGATCCAGCCCCTTTTCACACCAAGGGTGCTTAATTAAGCTACCAAGATTTATATATTTTACATTTGGCATTGGTTTATTCATTATTAAAGAGAATTGTGGACCTCCTTTGTCCTTTTATTCTTTAAACAACACAGTAAAAAAAATTGAATATTCCAACTAGCTCATGGCTAATTGGGAATATTACTATAAGCCAGGGCAAAAACCTTTCACTATTTGAGAGGAAAACACAATCTAAAATTCTTCTTATAGATTTTCAATTGACAGATATAAATACCATGACACAGACCCTTCACTCAAGTATACACCAAGAACCTTGCCACTAACCTTTAGTGTTCTCCCTCATATACTCTTATAGGGTTATCCTTGAGAATCTTGATCCCTCTCTTTTTTACAGTGTGTTGCACCAAGGTCCTCGTCATACACTAGGAGAGACTTATAGTCTCCTTGATGTTGCAACCATAAATAGAGATTCTATGTCTCTTCTTCCTCGACTTACTATCCCTTGTCCTTAGATTACTTAGGACTTCTTCTCAGCTCGCTTTCTAGTATCCTTTTATGTGAGACCTTATTCCAAACAGAGATATATAATGCTCCCAATAGTCTTATAGTAGATTCATCTAGACTTGCCTCTTTACATGAGAGAGAGATGGTAACCCAATGTCTGAACCTTATTAGACTTCCTTATTTTCTCGTTTCATTTCTTTATAGTCATGTTCCTCACACTTATGACTAAAATTTTTGACGGAAGTAGATTCCATTTGGTGAGGTCGAGTGAGCCTATTTATATAGGCCACGTTCATATCCATAGGCTTACATGACAGTTGGAGGAGAGTCAGCGTGATCTAGAGGGTTACTCATATCAATATGATGTAGGCTAACTTAAAGAGTCCTAGTGACAAGGTTCTTGGAGGACTAATTTACATAAACAACAATGTCATTTTACAAAGTGTAATATGATTTCATTTACATTACAATGACTCTATTATCTTATGACAAGATGAAAAATTCATAGAGACTTTAAAATGAGAGTCTTGACCTAAAAATAAAATATCTTTCTCATGAAACCCATGACACAATAAATACAATAAATTCATTTTATTTTTATTATTTGTCTCTTCTTACATAAAATCATAATTACATGTCATTATGAATATTGAACCTAGTTACACTTTTCAGCATGACATACACATGTAATGTCAATTATAACCTCCTATTTTGTGCCCCTTCTAAACAAGGAAAATAAGAAAGTACTCACGAAGGGTCACATTACAAGGAAAATAATAAAGTATTGAGGAAGGGTCACATTAGAGTGGGGGGAAGTGATAAAAACTAGGGTGAAGCGTAGGAATAATAATGTAGGTAAATGAGCATTCATCCCATTCAACTTATGATCCATGAGATTAAATATTTAATGAAAAAACTTTATTAAAAAAAAGGCTCATGTACCTCACAATTAATGACCCATCATTATATGATTATTTTATATGTATATAGCACTAACTAAAAAATGGATATGGGATTCATGTGAGGCTAGTTGTGCATAGATCAATCATATGGGTGCTAACTCTCAAGCTAAAACAAGAGGAGATTTTTTTTCTCCCAACCATTATCTACATGGGTGGCTAGATGGAAAAATACAACCAAAACAATGTGAAAAATTGTGTTCCCTACATGGGTGGTGACTAGATGGAAACATATCTAGTAAAAATTTAGAGTATTATGATAAATTTTGTATTTATAAGTTAGATATGGTCCATTTTTATGAACTTCATATTGTTAATATTCATTAATTTAATATTTATACTATGTTTGTTTTGTGAAATGTAAGGTCCTATTCAGAAAGAAAATTGATAGGAAGATCAAAGGGTTGAACACTAATCAGCATAGATAGTTTCTGTTTTTGTAGATTTTGAAATGTTATATAAGTAAAATGATACATAAAAGCATAAGAAAACTCTATATGCCCCTTATAACACATGAATAGTAATTTGACTAGGAGGTTTTAGAGTATGTTTAGAGAATCCAAGTTAGAGTAGAAATTCTAGATAAAATCCAATTCTATTATATGATACCTACTCAAAAAATTATTTACACTAACTCTTTAGTAAATACCCCTATTAGGGTCTTAACTAAAATAAATTCATGGTATAATTAAAATAAATCCATTGATTTTGCATTTTCATATTTTAGTTGCAAGGTTTAGGATCATGTGCCTAAGGATGAGTTTTTTAAGTTGGACAAGAATAGAGTGAGATGTTTTTGAAGTTGGATATTAAGGTAGTGAAAAGTGTCTTCATTAATTAAGTTTTTGGTGTGAAATGAAACAAGATTTGGGGATCATATAGATGAGAATGCAAAGTATAAGAATAATTTTTTAAGAAAACTAAAGTCTTATCCCATAGCTGCATAACTAAAAAAAGGTGCGAAGAGAGGAGCTAGTTGTTTACTTGTTTAGCAAACAAAAAAGATTAGCTAGAACAAGGTGAGAAGATAGAAGCTAGTTTTTTAGTTTCTTAGAAAACACTAAAGATTAGAAATTTTGAACGGGATAATGAACCAAAGCCTTATCAGGGAAAATTTCAAAAATGGAAGTTTATCTTAAAGTTTAGAAAGCTTCGTGAATCTTACTGGTCCCTAATATGCAAATTGTAAAATATTTGGTGATATTTTTGCAGAAATAATTATATTCATAATGATTTTATATTAGTATATATAAAATATGGGCGATTTTTACAGTAAAATAATTTTGTACTATAAAATTTGGGTGAATAATTTTTAGAGAAAAATGGGAATTGGCGAATTTGAATTTTTGAAAAAGCATGGAAAATTAGCCCACCTACAAATATTAGCCCCTAAAATTTTCCACGAGTCTCATAATGGTAGTAATAAAGAGGTATAAAAAATTTAGAATAAGAATGTATATGTTAGATATGTTTCATTTTTATGTATATAATCTTGCTAATGTTCAAGAATTTTTTTAATATTTATGTATTTTGGGTTGATTATAATTATATATTGACATGTATATATGCTATCATAAATAAAAGAAAGATATTTATTTAGTTTATGAAGTTTAAGGTTCTCTTCAAAAAGAAAATTGATAGGGAATAATAATCATAGAGAGTTTTTGTTTTTGTAAAATTTGAAACCTTGTACAAGGACAATGATACATAAAATGATAAGACAAACTCTATATGCCCCTTACAAAATTGGATTTGTAGAACACATGATTTTGTACGTTGTAGAACACATGAATAGAAACTCTATATGTCCCTTACCAAATCGGAGTTGTAGAACACGTGAATAAGATATGGGAAGGTTTTAGAGTGTGCTTAGAGGATCCAAGCTAGAGTGGAAATTCTAGATTAAAACGATGCTACCTATTTAATAAGTTTTCTACACAAGCTCCTTAAGAAAAATTCCTAGGATAAAAATTTTAAGTTTGATAATAAGGCAGTGAAATGTATGTTCATTAATTAACTAGGAAAAGATCCTCGTGATAAATTTTTGAAGTTGGATAATAATCTAGTGAAATGTATGTTCATTAATTAATTATATCTACTAGTTGTTGGTGTGAAAGCATACTGGCTTTGGGATTATGTCGATGAGAATTGTATAAGAATATTATATAAAATAAAACTGAAGTCTTGTCCCATAATTTCATAGCTAAAATAGGGTTTAGAAAAGCACATTATATATGCTATTTCCAACCAAGATATTTTATTTTCATATATCTATTATTGATGAAAGAGACAATAGAAGGCAACTTATGTATTGATGAATGAAATTTAGTCGATATTTCGAAGCAGAAGATCAGAGTCCTATGAAAGGCATGTGGTTACAAATCGCAATGATTATACATAGATTCATGTATGAATCTTTTACAAATGTTGTCTGGATTATTTAAATGACAAAGAAGCTACATAAATACTTCAAATTTTAAAGCTATGTGCTCACTCAAAACCCTAAGGCTGTATAAATATTAGAGCTATGTGGTAACTCAAAACCCTAAGGACGTATAAAGATGACTAAAAAACCTAAGGACGTATAAATATGTAAAAAAGGGATAATTGTACCAAAGCATATCTGGTTTTCATTTTACAAAGTGTAAGATGAATTCATTTACATGACAATGACTATTATTTCATGAGAAGATGAAAAATTCCTAGAGACTCTAAAATGAGAGTATTGACCTAAAACTAAATTATCTTGCTCGTGAAACCCATGACAAAAGAAATACAATAAATTCATTTTATTTTTATTATTTGTCTCTTCTTACATAAAATCATAAATTGCATGTCCTTATGAAGATCAAACCTAGTTACACTTTTCAACATGACACACACATGTAATGCCAATTAGAACCTCCTATTTTGTGCCCCTTCTAGACAAGGGAAATAATAAAGTATTCACGAAGGGTCACATTACAAGGAAAATAATCAATTACTCAAGGAGGGTCACATTAGAGTGTGGGGAATGTTTAAAACTAGCTTAAGCATAGGGACAATAGTGTAGTTAAAGGAGCATTCATCTCATTTAATTGATGATCCATGACCTTAAACATTTAATGAAAATACTTTATCAAAAAATAAATAAAAAATATCATGTACCTCACACTTAACGACCCATCATTATATGATTAGTTTAGATATGAAATAGCACTAAGTAAAACATGGATATGGGATTCATGTAAGGCTAGTTATCCATAAATCAATCATATGGGTTCTAACTCTCAAGCTAAGATAAGAGGAGATTTTTTTTCTCCCAACCATTGTCTACATGGGTGGCTAGATGGAAACATACAAATGAAACAATAGGAGAAATTTTTTTCTCCTAATGGTTACCTACATGCGTGACTAGATGGAAAAATACAACCAAAAAATAGGAAAAATTTTGTTCCCTACATGGGTGGTGGCTAGATGGAAACATATCTATGTAAAAATTTATAGTATGTTATCATAAATTCTATATTTATAATTTAGATATGGTTCATTTTTATGAACTTAATATTGTTAATATTCATCAATTTTATTTTTATACTATGTTTGGTTTATGAAATTTAAGGTTCTATTCATAAAGAAAATTGATAGGAAGATCAAGGAGTTGAAGACTAATGAACATAGATAGTTTTTTTTGTTTGTAAATTTTGAATTGTTGTATAAGGAAAATGATACATAAAAGCATAATACAACTCTATATGCCCCTTATAACACATGAATAAGACTTTGACTGGGAGGTTTTAGAGTATGTTTTGAGGATCCAAGTTATAGTAGAAATTATAGATAAAAGCTAATTCTATTATATGTTACCTACTTAATCATTTTTTTATGCTAAATCTTTAGGAAAAGACCCCTATCAGGAGCTTAAATAAAATAAATTCATTATATTAATTAAAAGAAGCCCATTGATTTAGCATATTCATATTTCAATTGCAAGGTTTAGGATCATGTGCTTAAGGATGAATTTTTGAAGTTGGATAATAAGGTAGTGAGATGTTCTTGAAGTTGGATATTAAGGTAGTGAAAAGTATCTTCATTAATTAAGTGGTTGGTGTGAAATGATATAAGCTTTTGGGATCATTTAGATGAAAATGCTAAGTATAAGAATATTGTTTTAAGAAAACTAAAGTCTTATCTCATAGCTGCATAACTAGAACAATGTGAGAAGATAGAAGCTAGTTGTTTAGTTGTTTAGAAAACACCAAAGATTAGAAATTTTGAACAAGATAATGAACCAAAGTCTCATGATGGTAGTAATGAGGAGGTATAAAAAAATGAACCAAAGTTTCATGATGGTAGTAATGAGGAGGTATAAAAAAATTAGAATAGGAATTTATAGGTTAGATATGGTTCATTTTTATGTATATCATCATGTTAATGTCCAAGAATTGTTTTAATATTTTTGTATTTTGGGTGGATTATTATTATAGATTAACATGTATATATGCTATCATGAATAAAAGCCAGATATTTATTTGGTTTATGAAGTTTAAAGTTCTCTTAAAAAATAAAATTGATAGGGACTAATAAACATAGAGAGTTTTTGTTTTGTAAAATCTGAAATCTTGTACCAGGAAAATGATACATAAAATCATAAGACAAACTCTATATTCCCCTTGCGAAATTCGATACATAAAATCATAAGACAAACTCTATATGCCCTTTACAAAATTTTGGGAAAGTTTTATCGTGTGCTTAGAAGATCCAAGTTAGAGTGGAAATTCTATATAGAAACCATGCTACCTACTTAATGAGTTTTCTACACCTCAAGAAAAGAGCCCTAGTATAAAATTTTGAGGTTGGAGAGTAAGGCATTGAAATGGGTGTTCATTATTTAATTACGAAAAGAGTCTTGAGATATAGTTTTGAAGTTGGATAATAATCCAGTGAAATGTATGTTCATTAATTAATTATATCCGTTGGTGGTTGGTTTGAACTCATACAAGATTTGGGATTATGTAGATGAGAATTGTATGAGAATATTATATATATATATATATATATATATATATATAAACGTCTTGTCCCATAATTGCATAGCTAAAATAAGGATTAGAAAAGCACACTGTATCTTTTATTTCCAACCTCGATATTTTATTATTATATATCTGTTATTTCTAATAGGTTGTTATTTTATTATTATATATGTGTTATTTCCAATGAGGTAGATTTATTAAAACTATGTACATTATATATTTTATTATTATATAAAAAATATAAAATATAATTGTATTATTATTATTACTAATTTATAAAAATGATATATATAATAAAATATAGTTGTATTTTATTATTAATTTATTAAAAAATATATATATTATAATATATATATATATATATATATATATATATATAAAAGTTACTATAATAGGAGGCTCTCCCTATTCTCTGGCAAGGAAGGAGAGAGAAAATAGAAGGCAAACTATATATACTAATGAATGAAGATATTTTGATGCAGAAGATTAGAGTCATCTTAAAGGTGTGTGGTTGCAAATCACAATGATTATACATAGATACATGTACGAATATTTTACATATGTTGTCTGGCTGGATTGTTTAAAATAAATCTTTAAATTGCAAAGAAGTTGCAGAAATACTTCAAATTTTAAAGCTATGTGTGGACTCAAAACCCTAAGGAGGTATACAGATTAGAGCTATGTGCTAACTCAAAACCATAAGGACATATGAATATGACTCAAAACCCTAAGGACGTATAAATATGTAAAAAAGTGATAATTGAACTGGAGCATATCTATAAATTTAACAATGGAAATTTTTTTGTTGACAGTTGATTTCATGAATTTGATCCTGTAGATATGGAGGATGTATGTTCTCTCTTTACTGTTAGCATGCATGGATAGTAATTATAAGGTGGCTTTAAAGGCCCTCACAACAGCTACCATTTATCTGGGTTTTGATCTTAAAGCCGAGAGAGTCGAGTTCTCAGCATAAAAGTTCGATTTTTGGTTTGACCACACATGAAAGTTTGAAACTAAAATACATTATGATCACAAAAAATTTGGTCTATCCTATGTATCGAAGAATACCGAGACTATAAAATAGACAGCTGACTCAAGTATCCACTAAGAACATTGTTACTAAACTTTTATGTTCTCCTTGAGCTACCTTTCTAGGCTTCTCCTTGAGAATATTGGTCCCTCTCTTTTTTTGCACTGTGTTGCACCACATTACTTATCATACACTAAGAGAGACTTGGTGTCCTTGATGTTGCAACCCTAGAAATATATTCTTGGTCTCTTCTTCCTCACATTATTCTCCCCTGTCCTTGGATTACTTAAGAATTATTCTCATCTCCATTTCTAGTCTCCTTTTATGTGAGACCTTATACCAAACATAGATATACAATGTTGCAACTAGTCTTACTGTAGATACCTTCATACCTTCCTCTTTACAAGAAATAGAGATGATAACCAAAGGTCTTAACCTTATTAGATTTTCTTCTTTGTTGGATATCCTTCTTCTCACACTTCTTCATAGTATTGTTCCTCGCACTTATGATTGTAATCATTGACCGAAGTGGATGCCCTTTTGTGAGGCCGAGTGAGCCTATTTATATAGGCCATACTTATATCCATAGGCTGACGTGATATAGAGGACTATTAATGTGATGTAGAATGACTTGAAGAGGCCTAGGGACAAGGTTCTTGGTGGAATACTTTACATAGACAATAGTGTCCTTTTACAAAGCGTAACATGAATTCATTTACATAAAAATGACTCTATTATTTTATGACAATATGAAAAATTCATAGAGACTCTAAAATAAGAGTCTTGACCTAAAAATAATATATCTTGCTCATGAAGCCCTTGATGCAAGCAATATAATAAACTCACTTTTTTTATTCTTTGTCTCTTCTTACATAAAATCATAATTACATGTCATTATAAAGATCAAACATAGTTACACTTTTCAACACTCCCTCTTAACTATGGAGGAATTCATAATCATACTTGATCATTCTCAATCTTAAGAATTTCTCATAAGAATAATTAGATTGGTAACTCATTTATATAACATCATATCAACCATCATTGTCATATAGCAAGGCCTTGACTAAGAACTCCATCTCCCCATGAGATCTTGGGCTCAATGCTCTTGAGACCATTGATTTATAGACACCATAATAATTTTCTGTAATAGAACATACCCTACCCAGGTTCTCAGGGTGTGTTCCATTAGGACTATTCTTATCATGGATTCCTAGTCCTCAAAAAGTATCTTTCCTCTATGACTACTCTTCTCTTGGATTACCTATCGCATCCTCAAAGTGTATTGAATTCTAGATGATTACCTTATCCTCCATTTTGTATTCCCAATTGAAGAAAATAATGATGTTTCTATCTCTCCCTATCAATTAGGGAGGACATGTTCCAATAAAGGAATGTACTCATTCCTATATCAGGAATGTACCTAAGCTCCTTCTTGTCTTAGGAATTTCCAATTTTCTTCCAAGTAAGAAACTTTTTTCCAGACTCCCTCTTAATCAGGGACCTACAACAACTCCTCAAGTGGAGATAATGGGATAACCATCTTCTTTGAATAACTTACTTCCTTAATGTCATGTATTTTATCTCCATTATATAGTCTTCATATTTTGGTACTTCTTCATATGGCATAGACCATCCAACACTTCAATTCATTAGTCTATTATGTCATCATTCTGTTTTATTAGAAAGTGATCCATGAGTCTTCATCTATACTTGCTTAATTATATGTTGCTTTCCTCATATCATATTTCTTTATCCTACCACATGATTTTCGATGATTGAAGACATCCAGTTTCCTTTGGTAGTTCTACATAATCCCATCTAGATATTGTTCAGAATAGGAATATGAACACTTAGATTAAAGTTACCTTTTTTATGAAATATTTTTGTGGGTATCAACATCCCTCATACATGTTGACATATCTCCCACATATATCTATTTTCAAGGGTCTCCATATTTTGGAGACTTCCATCGGAGTCATCATATAGTTCTGGGATATTTCCTAGTCAAATCTTCTTGATATTATTGGATTTTTATTTATTTTACCATGGTTGCATATATCATGATCTCTTCCTTCCTTTTCTTCACAAATTTCATTACAAGGAGCTTCCAATCAGATTTCCTTAATTATACCCAACCACCTCACACTTCATATGAGGACGTATTATGTTGATTTCATCTTTGTTTGAACCATGCCTTCCACTAACCTTTTCATAGGAAGATATTCCTTTCCTTTCATCATGATTCTCAAGACCGAAGTAAGCTATCTACAACCATATGATATGACTTCATAATATCCAGTGTAAGCATATATATACCTCATCCTTTCCTTTGGGTCATATAGACTTCCTGTAGCATCTTTCCTTTGAATGAAATAACTACTCATTCCCTTGACCTGCTTCATTAATATGTCATCATACCATTTTCCCTTGAATTATACAAGTTAGAAGTCCAAATGAAACATTTTCTTCCTTTTTAGATTAGTGAATCCTCTAATGAACATTCCATTAGAGAAAATTTCATGTTCTCATCAAGTCATAAATATACTTACTTGTGTAGAGGCTTATTTCTCCACTTTCTTCCTCCTTGAATTTGATGATGATATATATAGTATAAAAAATCCTCCTTGATGAAGATAGTTTTCTTCGAGAGTGATATAAGGAGATAGATCACCTTATACCTTTGATTATAAATGTTCTTGATGATGATGATCAATGATGGCTTACAATTTCTTCAATGATGGTGACCTTTATTTAACGAGAGGGATATCGCCTTAGAACTTTTGAAGATAATGATCACACCCTTGATCTTTCCTTTCTAGGAATAAGCTTGATGTATAAGTCCTTCAATTCGAGTAGGGTCTTTGTGATCTCTTGATATGACTTGATGGTTTCACCAAGTTATTTTTATAATTCTTAAAACTTGATCATTGAGTGTCTCTTGATTAGAATTCCCTCTCTTTAATTCAACACCTAATCTCTGATACCATGTTGAGAAATCTAGGCCTTGATAGGTTAGGAGATTTCTCTTCTTGATAATTACTTATGATGTACTTTATGCTTCTTGATTAGATATTTTCTTTAATAGATTATTATTATGTTCTTATCATCAAGTCAATTATCAAATATATAAGAGACACAATATGTAGGCTTGTAATCGAGTGCCAAAACCTCTAATTATTTGAGAGGAAAACCCAATCTAAAATTCTTCTTATAGATCTTCAATTGATGAATAAAAAACCATGAAATAGACCGTTGAATCAAGTATACACCAAGAACCTTGTCACTAACCTTTAATGTTCTCCTTCAACTACTCTTCTAGGGTTCTCCATGAGAATCTCAGTCCGTCTCTTTTCTGCACTATGGTGCACCACCCTCCTAGGCATACACTAGGAGAGACTCGGTCTCCTTGATGTTGCAAGCCTAGATAGATATTTTCGATCTCTTGTTCCTTAGCTTCTTCTCCCTTGTCATCGGATTACGTGAGACTTCTTCTCGACTCTCTTTCTAGTCTCCTTTTATGTGAGACCATATCACAAACAAATATATAGAGTGCTCCTACTAGTCTTACTATAGATTCCTTCGGACCTTCCTCTTAACATGAGAGAGAGATGTAACCCAAGGTATGAAATATGATTAGACTTCCTTATTTGTTGGTTGCATTTATTTATTGTATTCTATTATTAATTTATTATTAATAATTAAGTTACTATAATAGGAGCCTCTCCATATTCTCTGTAACATGATTATAAATTTAATATGTAACTATGGTTAGTGACTACGAAAACTGAAACTGCTTTTAAAGTTATGAAAACTAATTTCTTTTATCATTTTGATTAAAATTTAGATTAATAAAAGTATTGATGGATTTGATGTTGTACTCTCATGCTACCGATGCCATGGCTAGATAAATGAGGTGTTCGAACGTTTGGAATGATTTTGTAAACTCCATAAACCCCAAACCATCTACCATTGGATACTAAGGTCAAATATCTGGCAGGGAAGAATAGAAAGAGAAAATAGAAGGAAACCTATATATTGATGAATGAAAGTTAGTCAATATTTTGAAGCAGAAGATCAGATTCCTTTGAAAGGCATGTGGTTTCAAATTGAAATTATTGTACATAGATACATCTACAAATCATTTACAAATGTTGTTTGGATTGTTTAAAATAAACATTTAAATGAAAAAGAAGGTGCATAAATAATTTCCCCGGAGCATATCTGTAAATTTAACAATGGAAAATTTTTTATTGACAGTTGATCCTATAGATATAGTGGATGCCTGCAATTTTATGGAGAGCTTGATCAGCTGTTGAGCCTGTGGTTGTTTTGTGTGTGGAGATGTGCTACTGTACATGAGTTTGTCTATGTTTTTTTATGTGTTTTGGTGAGTGTGGACAACTGCATCCTGAGGAAAACCACAAATCCGTGGGAGGAGAGCTTAGAGAGCTGCTCCATATGCATTTCTCATTTCTAAGAGACTGTGGCCTGGAGTTTGAGCCTGTGTGGAAGAAAATAATATTTTCCACCGTCTTTATATCTCCTGAATGCCACCGCAGTGTAAAGCCACTGCACAACCACCAATTTATTTTCCAAGTCAGAGGAGAGAAAATATGACTACAAACCTGTGTCATATTGTAGATATTTCTAACAGTTACTCATGTCCTGGATGAGGCCACTTGTAGATTGTTATTGCGTGATTGCGTTACTCTGAAAATTTGCAATATTGCAATTTGTACCTGTTGTAAAAGCACTTATATCAAATGGGGGCAAACATAGTAATTAACCCACTTGTTATCACAAAATTGCACGTGATAGGCTGGTAATCAGACAATTTCATGTAACTGTTTCAAACCAACTTATAACTGAAGCTTAGCCTCTTCACTCTGAGAGGGCTCTCTCAAAGGGGTTAATGATATTTGATAAAGATATATCTAGATGGCTAACTCTACCTAGAAAATAACTTTCTTGTGATGTGTGTAGGTTGAAAACAGTATAAGTCTACAATCATTGGGCTTATGGAGTCAACAAGTTCAGAAGTTCAGTGGTAAGTTCACTTGACATGGAAGTTGAGGCAGGTAAGAGTTTTTAGTAGAGGTAAATCACACATGAAACATGAAATAACACAGTCAATTCATTAGTAAAGGAAGTCAAATCATACACCAATGAATTATGAGTATTAAAGATGAAAACCACTGCAAATGGTACACATAGAAAGTATAAATGAATTAAATAGTAAAAAATCCAAGAGAATCTCAGGTTAGTCAAGTAAAAGTCCTCTATATTATTGAAAATAGTCCAGTTACATAAAGCTACAGTATTGCCAAAAAATCTCCAACCCTTTACAAATTTGAATATCTGCCCTTTAATAGACTTGTTACATGATGAGATGATCTGCCTCCTAGCTAGATTCATCGAACTTATCCTAATGACACCTTTCATAACAAGAAAACATCTATTTTAATGACAAAATGACAACTATTCCATTTAACAGTCCTTTTCCTAATAGGACTCAAACTGTTCATTCTTACATCGACTACCTTAGCTCCTAAAACAGTTACAACTTTGATAGTTATTCCTTCTCATGTTCGAATAGGTTGTGATGGGACTCATCACTACATGACATCTTAATTATCCTCCTCTAAATCTGGAAACAAACCCTGCTTTTTAGGAAAATTGGTCCTTATCTTCAACGAATGGTTTGGATGATGAGTTGTCCTCTTCATCTCATGGTCTTCAAATTTTGGATGACTATTGACATAGTCCTTTGACCCTTTGAAAGTATCCACCTGTCCAAAAATGCCCAAAAACCTTCTTATAAAGCTTCAAAACAGTACGCTACGAAATTATGATAGTTTCGTAGTGTTACAAAAATTCCCTTTGCCATCAAAATTTATGTCTCTTTCCTTCTGTATTATCTTCATCATGCCTAGACACATCTTCCATGTCATTTTCACCTCTTGGAAGCTTCTAAAAATGGTTCAAAACGAAAAAATAAAGCTATAGGTGGTTTCGTAGCGTTTTCTTGGCTTCAAGCCTAGGAAACACTACGAAACTGCTGAAAACTGTGTTTTTTTCCAGATTTTCATCTAGCTTCGAAAATATACTTTCCATGTGTAAAAATTTGTTTCTAACATGCCATTGACCTTTAGAAACGTAAGCCATCTCAAACTATGAGTCTTGAGTTGTTTCTTCCTCATTGATGATGAGTTCAGCTATTGGCTCCTCAACTACTATCATTTTTGCGCCTTTCTTCTCCAACTCCTCATGGATTAGTTTTAGTTGTTCCCGGAGGTCTTTAACCTCATCCTTCAACTTTTTGTTGGTAGATTTCAAATGCAAGATCATTCTTCTGACATGTTTGACCTCTTTCCTCAATGGCATAGTCCATTTGATTAGCTTTTGTGTGTTTTCTAGGGTCTTTGATACAGTGTCAACTTGCTTTTCCCAAACCTCTTTCATCTTTTCAAAATGAATCTTCTGCATATTATGTTTCCTTGCCTCCTTTTTCATGCTAGCTATTTCATGATTGGCCAACTTCAACTATTCTTCAATGAGTTCAAACTTTGTTTTTTCCATTACATTCTCCTTTCCATTATTTGGCTTGCTAACTGGATCTTTCTTTGCAGGTGATGAAATATCAATGATATCCTGTGGTGGCTGGATTATGTCAATGGGTGAATGAACCTCTTTACTACTCTCCAACAACTTTCTAGCATGCCTTGTCATGGGCTTCTTAGCCTGGAACATAAAACCTGCATCCTCACGTTCAAACTCCAGTTTCTTTGGAGATTTAGCTTCCTTGAGAGTCTGTCCACCTTCATCTATATCCTTAGCCTAGACTATAGGAGTCTCTTCTATTTCAATTGCATGTAGTATGTCTTCTAAATTGCCTTTAGCCACTGTTTTGACTTCTAAAGCCATTGTTTGACTCCTTGTAATCCTTTTTCTTCCTTGTTTACTCACAGTTTTCTCTTGTTTTGTAGGTTTGATCACTTTTGATTTTTTGTTTTGCAGGTGGGACATTGGGTGTATCAAAACTTTGCAATTTCTCTGTTTCCATCCTAACTGGTTCACTTTTCTCTACTCTTGTTGGTTCACTTTTTTCTGCCACTAAAGGTGATGGGTTACCCCTAGGTTTATGAGTTCTTGTAGGAGTGAGGGTATCTAATTCAAAGCCACTAACAAATACGAAAGAAGACTACTCTCTGCCTAATCTTTGGAGCTCATCTAAAACCAGCAATTTTATTAAACCATGATGAAACAATGAGGTTTCAATTTCTTCAGATTTTGCTTGGACCTTATCTTCCATTTTTGCTAAACTTCTGTGTAAATAGAAAGGCATATCAAGAGATATCTTACCAGCAAAGTGTAGGAGAAGCTTGAAATGGTAAGAATAGACATTATGGTATCTCCCTTCACAAGTGAAATATTTATGGATGCTAAGCAGCAACTTTGAGTAGTTATCCTTCATGCAGCTCCTTGGAATGGCATTTGTAAGGTCCATTTCACTATTTTCTGGCTTGATAAACTCTTTGCACTCCTCCATGTTGAATTTGAACCCTTTGAACCAATTCTCTTATCCCCTTGGAATCATTGTTGCTACTGCAATGACCTGTGGTGTAATGGTGAGATTCAACATCCCCACTTTAGTAGTTGTTCCACTAAAATTTAGAGAAAATTCTTTCAAAACCTGTACATGGCAACCTTGCAGTCTTTCACAAAACTATAAACATCTTGTCCTTCTGAAGACTTCTATAGTTGTTGGGTTATCATTGATCAGATTCATATCTGATGGCTCATATCTTAGACATTGGCCACCCTTATTTGTCTTTATTTTTCCATCCATAGTTTCTTTAATGTCTTCTCTACCTCGCTTGATAGTTCTCTGTCTCGCTTGATAATTCTCCGCCTCGCTTCATCATTGATATCTGCAAAATTTTAAAATACCAGCCACAACTTTGGCTTAATGAAAGGCTCTCCATAGCTCAATATCACGCAAAGAAGGAATGAAGAATGAGAAATGACTTAATTAGCAAATATTTTGAAGTTCGATGCCCACTCATAACACAATGATGAATCATTCATGACTAAAATGGTGATGATGACTTCAGCCCTGACCATGTACCTTGATATTTACCCTAACTGACTCGAATGGTATCTAACTTATCCTTTTCAAATGATTTTCTGACACCTAACAACTAATTTTACATTACAAGAAACCTCACTTTTGTAGCATTCTTAGAGTATTTATAGGTGTTTTCGCTATGAAAGTATCAGCGTCTTTGTAGCGAAAAGTGAAATTTATCAGTGTATTACACTACGAAACTGTGGTTTCTTGGTTAAAACAACCATTTCAGTACTAAAACCTTGGAAATTGAAAATTGTCAGAAAATTATGAGTGATGGGACATGAGGGGAATTGAAAGTGAGTTGGTTTAGACCTAAGGGTAAGCTTAATAAGAAAAATTAAAAATATTCCTTGATCAAGTAATGAAAAATGAACCCTGCAACCCTACCTTTGACACATGAACCTATATGACTTTGTCAAATGATGCTTCATTTTTCTAAGTGATAACACCGCTCTTGATGTCAACCTCATTCAACTTGAGAAAACCCATGGTGGAGATAAAGAGAGGTACAAAGAGTAATTATACAGGGAGTTATAATGCGTGGAGGTATTTTTAGCATGAAAGGAGATTAATTATAAGGTGGCTTTGGGGCGTGGAGGTATTAGGAGCCACATGGTTCTAGCAGGGAGCTTATGAGGTTTACCTCGCTACATATCAACAAGATTCTTTGTTACGTGACTAAATTCAACCCGATATGCGGATTATCACTAGAAAATATTAAAGTACCAATAAATGGTTTTCACCGACAACCCATCCATAGCTTGTGGATGACACTATGTTGATGGGTGAGCCCTTGGTTCAAGAAGCCTTTCCCTTTAAGCTCATTTTGAATGACTTTATGGTAGGGTATGGTACTAAAATAAGCCCCAACAAGTCTCAAGTCTTCTTCTTCAATAAAAATCCTAGCATTCGGTATCATCTTGCCTACCTTTTAGGTTTCTCTTGAGCCTCTCCCCTGATCTTTTATTTGGGAGTCACCGTAAAAGATAATTCCTTTAAAAATATTCACCACAGAGATCTTTTGTATATATTTTCCTCCAAATTAAACAACTGGACATTCAAATCCTTAAATTTTCTACGAGGATTAGATCTCCTCAAATCGGTACTTCACTCACTCCCAATCTATAGAATTTTGGTCCTAGTTTCACCAAAATTCATCTTGATCTCAATGCGTAACATGATGTGTTCTCTTCTTTAGAGAGGACAAGCCAAAAAACATAAGTGGGAATTTATGGATTTGGATCTCATTTATTGTTTATTATGAAACCAACTACAAAAATAGAAGAGAAGAGAGATCAACACCTTAGAAATAAGCCTCTTCGAGGGGGAAATCTCCTTTACATTACATAAATGAAAAAATATTCTATGATACAAATGAAAAAACCTCCTTCTATATATAGGAGTCCATGGGGTCACAATATAATCCTGGCTAACCCAACAATAATAATGTAAGGGCACAATAATAAAAATATTGGGGTTACAGGGGCACAAAAATAACAATAAGGGGTCTACACTAACAACAATAAGGGACAACACTAGTAATAAAGGGACCTAAAATGCCCCTCTCCTTCAAAAAAGTGTTGTCCTTAATGTTTGAGTAGCTCCGGGTGCTTCTATATAAAATTCTCATCCTCCCATGTAGAATCTTCAGTGGGTAAGTTCTTCAACTTGATGAGATATTCTAAAATTGATCAATTTCGTAGCTACCAAGTTCTTGTTTCTATGACTGCTTCAGGTTCCAATATGATTTTTCCTTCCTCATAAAGTTCTAGCAATATTGTTTGAATTGGAATTGTTTCACCTATAACCTTATTTAATCATGAAACATGGAAAATTGGATGCACTCACGAATAAGCAGGAAGCTCCAATTTGTATGCCATAGTACCAATATTTTGCATCACCTTGTAAGTACCATAGTACTTTGGCGATAATTTATTATCCTTCTTAGCTTTCTTGATGGACATTTTTTTGTATGGTTGTAGCCGTAAAAATACCTAATCTCCTACATCAAAACTTCTCTTGCTGTGATGTTGATCTGCTTGTTGTTTCATTCGGTTTAGTGCCAAATTTAGGTTATCCTTTAAGAGTTGGAGAACTTCTTGTTGATGCTTGATGTGATTTTCCACTGCTTGAACCTTAGAATTTTCTCTTAAAGATGATGTGATGGAAGGTGAATGATATCCATAAAGTTCCATAAATGGGGTCATTTTTGTTGTAGTATGGAAGGAAGTGTTGTACCACCATTCAGCGAGAGGTAACCAATTGACCCGTTGTGTTTTTTTATCAGATACAAAACAATGAAGATATCCTTCCAAATATTTATTCACTATCTTAGTTTGACCATCAGATTGAGGATGATAAGATGAGCTATGAGCTAGTTGAGTACCCAAACAAGAAAATATTTCCATCAAAAAATTTCAGGTAAAAATGGGATCTCTCTCGCTTAGAATAATCTTTGCGTATCCATGTAGCTTTTGAATTGTTTCCACAAATGTAGTAGAAATTGTACTTTCTTTAAATGGATGAGATACACTAGTAGAAAATGATGAAATTAGTGACTAGGTGACTAAAAAAGTTAGTCACCACAATTATTTCAAGTGAATTACTACTAAATTTGAGCAATTTTAAGTGACCGAACTAAAAATGACTAACTTAAACGACTAATTTAGTGTAGGGATAAAATATATGACTAAATAATAAGTGACTAAACTAAAAACGACTAACATAAATGACTAATTTAGTCTAGGATTAAAATATATGACTAGATAATAAGTGACCAAATTAATATTGATCAACATAAATGACTATTATAGTCCAAGAATAAAAATATGACCAAATAATAAGTACAACAAGTATATGAATTAGTCATTTATGTTAGTAATTTTTAATTGTGTCACTCCAGAAATAGAAAATAGAAATTTTGATATTGAAATGTTACATTTCACTACAGGGGTCTTTAATTCCAGTTGCACTATTAAAATTTAGAGACAAATGGGTCTATGAATCCATCTCCAATGTTAAAATTATGAATACTCTTTTGTCTCTAAACTTTAACACTGCATATGGATTCAGAGGCCCCCTTCTTTGAATCCATTATATGCAGTGTTAAATTTAGAGACAAAGGGGTCTCCGAGTCCATCTGAAGTGCTAAAATTTAGAGACCCTCGTTTGCAATGTTAAAATTTAGGTAGATGGATCCAATGACCCCCTTAAAGGGGTCCATGAATCCATCTATAATGATAAAATTAGAACACTTTTATACAATCGCTACTAAACCAACATAGAAGTTGCTATTAAAATGATTAACCACAACACATATTAACATAGTCAATATCCTTGTCATAAATAGAAAAAATAATATATATTTATCATTACAGTAACTGTAGCCACATTTGAGATGAATTAAAATGACTTCCAATCTAACCCAAGAGTATATTCAATATGTTGAAAGTCTATAATAATAACATACGATTTAGAAAGGGTCAAGGCATCTCTAAATACACATGTGGGGTGGTCGCATTCCTTGGGGAAATTGCCCTTCTAGATTGAAAGTCATGTTCTTTTTACTTATAGGAAAAGTTTATAGAGAAATCCAACACTGGTAATTAATCAAAGTGATTTGAGCTATACTTGAGACGAAATGGAATGATTGCCACTATAACCCAAAAGTATATCTAGTATGTTGCTAGTATATACTAATAACACGTGATTTAGTAAGAAAGGTCAAGACATTTGGAGAAACACTTGCGAGGTGGTCCTACTCTTTAGAGGCTTATACTTTTCTAGTATTATAAATATAGGACAAATGTGTCATCAAGAATTTGAACCTAACTAGGGAAAATAAAAAACTAAACAAATACTACAACATTGATAATAATCAATTAAACTAACTAACCAACCAACTAATTACTCTTTTTCCCTTAATAATATTTTTTACCCTAATTTATTATCGCTCTTGTCAAAATTTCCCCACAAATAAATATTACCCTTCATGATATCTAACATAATTGTCTCTTTTTACATTTAATTTTTTTATTTTTCAAACCATTAATAAAATAATATTTTTATTATGTTCACTCAAATATAAAATACATATTCAAATTTTGTTAAAAAATTCACTAAATGAAAACCATATTTGAAAACAACACAAATAAAAACCGTGGACATTACCACATAGAGAGTTTAATAGCGTTCAAAAATCGTGCCTATTTCAAAAATCGCACCTAATTCATGCAAGCAGTAATGACATTAAAATTTTTGAAGACGGCCTCTATGGAGCGTGGCGGGAAGTAGCACTCACATTAAAAAATAATTTGAGGAGGAAGGCATGTATGGAGCGTGGCCGGAAGAATGAGGGAAATGGCATGCATACGATGCACAGCTAGCAGGAAGCAGCAATCACATTAAAAAAATCGAGGAAGGCCTCTATGGAGCGTTTCGGGAAGATGAGGGTAATGGGATGCCGACGATGCACAGCATGGTGGGAAGAATGAGGGCAATGGCATGTCGATGATGCACAGAGTGGCGGGAAGAATGAGGGAAATGGCATGCCGACCACGCACAATTCCGGGGACAAGGTAGTGGTATTTGAGAAGGCTATTTTGCTTCTGCTATAACTGACGTTACTAAATGGTACAACAAAATGACCCATTGCAAATCATTTTGGCGAGTAATAGTAAGAACAATGACCATTAGGGCTTTCAGGGTTGAGGATCAGTTTTTGAAGAAGAACTTAGACCTTATTGAAAAAAAATCGAGCCCACTTTTCCACACTTTCTGATCCATTTAATGGTTGATTCAGAAGTCTAGAGGTGTTAAATGCAACTGGTTTTTACTCCTCTGCTTTTACTATGGTTCTACTCCCACAGGGAAATTCCAATCCTGGTATGAACAATGAAACTAAATGTAAATTGTGGGTGATTTCTGTTGTTACCGATTGCTTTTATGTATAAGATGATCATTCGTAACAATTTTAATTGGTGCAGGTTTAGTTGGGATGGCCTTCTCTTATGGTTTATCATTGAACACATCGTTTGTTAAAAGTATACAAAACCTAGAACACATCAAACAGTACATGCACATCCTAGTGAGGTCCCAGCTATTATAGAATATCATAGACCACCAGATAATGGATAAATCCGTGGCAATATGGAGTACCTAGCACAAACTGCCCCATACCACCAGGAAATAATTTTATGTACAAGTTCCAAGTGAAGGATCAGAGAGGAAGATACTATTAATTTCCATCATTGTATCTGCAGAAAGCTGCAGGGGGCTTTGAAAGACTAAATGTAGCTGGCAGGGCCCTGATCCTTGTTCTATTCCCTCTGCCTGATGGTGATATAACTCTGCTTATAGGTGACTGGTACAAAACCAACGTTTCAGTAAGTTATTAATCCATCCTTGAAACATGTACATATCTTGAAATTAAAGAGACTGGCTATGTTCAACTTCAGCCTGTCCACCATAATGCTCTCTTGCAACATACCAATATCTGACTATATTCTATCTTTGGGCAGATATTTGGAAGAACACTTGATGTGGGCAGATCTATTGGTAATCTTGATGTTGTTCACATTAATGGTCGTGGGCTACCAAATGAAATAGCAAATATACTGGAACAAGGTACTTATCGTTGATCTCTATCACAAGGCAATTTGTTAGATTTAGTATAGGTGTGTCTATCCTTTCAACGATTCACAAGATCTTGTTTATTTTGATTTTATCTTATTGCGCCGAGAGGCGCATCTACAGCCCAGTATGACCCCGATGTCAGGTAGGTCACGTCCTCAATGTCGGCTGAAATTTTAAATTAAAATAAAAATAAAAAATAAGTGTGGGCTTAAGTTTTAAATTTAAAAAAAAATAAAAAATAAAAATCGCATTGTGCTAGAACATATATCAATTTCTAATACAATTATGTATTATTTATATAATTTGAATGGATTGTAAATTATATACATGAATTTGAATGGATCATAAATTTACTTTTAGCAAAAAAAATTACCACATTGAATTTCCAAATTAAGTAAAATTTCAAACATCTTTACTCTTTACTAAAGTCAATACCATTTTCTAAATCAAAAGAAAAGAGTTAATTCAATACAAACAATCAAAATACAAAATATTTTAATATTTCTTTTAATTAAATATTTGTAAAATGAATTCATACTTACTCCAGAGCTATGGTAAATAAATAAAAAAATATATAAACTAGATGTATGGTAAATAAATAAAAATTATTTTTATATTTATTCCATAAACCTTTTTATATTTAAAAAAAACTTTAAAAATAGGTTTTATTTAGATGAAGCCTATGGGACGAATACCATGGGACAAATTAATATTGATACCATGTGTAACAGTCACCCCATAAAAAAAATTTAAGTAACAATCCATTTACGCAAACTATTTACCAACCAACATTAGAATTTACACTTTGGGTGCCGCAAACCTTATTCTTTTGGAATTATCCGAGTTAACATATGAGAAACCCACCATTAACATTTATATGCTTATATAAATATAATCCAACAGAATCATGTCATATGTATTTTGGCAAAGTTATTTAGACTACGGCAAAGTATATATATAGGTCTCACGTACTCCGGATTTTCTCAAGTTTGATTTCTTATGTGTTTTGTTAACATCGATACGATAATGTTATCCAACTATCATAATTAATACACAGTGTTTGGATTTAAGAAATACCACGGATCTTATCCATACTCCGATACTTAACTGTCCTCTCCACTGGTTTGTGTTTACTGCGCGTTAATTGCACCCATCCATCCGGCCCTCTTCTCGATGTGATCGCCCTACGTGGCGTCCAGATCTGCCGTTGAATGTTTTATGATCTACGGTGGAAAATACATTAGGGTTTGCTATGCCCTCTGGAAGCTAACCGCTTTTGCTCATTCTCGCCTCTGCGCGATGGTGCGGGAGGCGGTGCTGTTTGGGAGAAACCTTCAGTTTTCTGCCTATTCTCTTGGCGTTCGGCGCAGGTGAACCCCCACGCAATCCTCTCTGCTTCACAGGTAACCATCACACCTTCAGTCAGAGGATTTTCTTGCTAGTCTTTCAGAAGGAATCGAAAACTCAGGATTGAGTTCTCTTCTTTTCGTTTGGTCTCAGATTTGATTGCTGGTTCTGTTTTTTTTTTTCTTGTTTTTGTTTTTTTAAAGAAATGTTTCCGTTTTCTTGCTAGCAAACTTCATCACAGCCGAGAGGACTTGATGGCGGAAGAATTTCACAACCCTTGGTTCTGCTAAAACCCTCCAAGGTAATTGTTGATACAGAGTTAAGGGTTTCTGGGTTAATTTTCTTTTTCGTTTCTGTCTTTCTTTTAGATAAATGAGAACGCTGGAGGTTATTACCTCAGTTTCATGGATTCCGTTTGCTCCTAACCAATATTCTCTCATTCTCTGGTATAACAGGTATGGTTGTATGAGTGCCTCCTGGTTTTCAATCTTCATCGAACTCAGCGGGAATCTACAGGTATGTTTCGAATAGCCAGGGATCCTCTCCCCTTTGTTTATCTGTTGCGGTGGAGTTCGAATAATTCATTATACCATCTGTCGTGAAATATTTTCAGGGATTAATAGCCATAGCAATGGCAATGTGGCCTGACGACGGCAGGATGGGGTTTTAATTTCTTTTTAGGAGGAATTTCTTAGTTTTTGGGTTCTCGGTCCTTCGGACTTTAGTTTGTATACAAAAGACGGCTAGAGTTTTACTCGCCGAATTCGAAACTATAATTGTATCAATTTGACTTTAATGAAGTTTCTTGAGCATTTCCTTTTCTGGTTATTACCACTGCCTATGCGTTTACTGAACATGTATATGGTGTGGTAATTTGGACTTTTGATCCGTTTAATTAAGCTTTCAGTTCCGTTTAAGATTGCAAGGTTATGAACTCCGCTCTGTTCTCACTCATAGCTAGATAAAATGCATGCAGTTCAAATCTTTTATTCTTAAACTGTAAATTTTGGTTGAATTAAGATGAACTCATTTTTTCTGACTTATTGCTCAGTTTTTTTTTATCGGTTATGGGATTTCGACCTATCCCTTGTTTTTCTGTTCGACTGCTTTGTCTCATCTGTGAAATGGAAATCTGTAATCTTCTTTAGTAATTTTCCTAAATGAAAGCTACAGGTTTCCCGAGTTTGTTTTGTTCTAGCACTGCATCTTTTGTTTTATGGAGGAAATACGGCGTCCGGACCGCCTGTCTGTCCGCGTAACTATCATAGGACGAGATGACGACCTACCCACAAATCTGATGTACAGGTTTTTTGGGTTAACGGTCTCTCCGAGAATTTTCAGTTAGATTTTTACATATATTTAAACGAAAGTAATCCCTCTCTACTTACAAAGACCGACACAGGGACAGAACAATAGATTCAGGACTTGCAGGTTTATTTCACCCATTTCATTTTTAAGGAAAAACCAGAAATGAATAGCTAACCCTGTTTCATTCTAAGTTTATTTCGTTCTTTCCTGCATGACTGATTAATAAAGAACTAATTCTAAATGATTACCACTAATCTTAACAGTAGCGTCAAGATAACTAGAAAACAATTTCTTTTCCATTTTATAATAAACAAGGGTTATCTGCATCTTACTTGTCTTTTCATGCAAATACAGCCTGATGGTCCTGTTGCCTCCCTACCATGAGCTGGGCTGTTACGTCCCACTGCTCTCCCCCTAGCTTCAAGTCTGGAGCATTACCCTCTGTTCCGTAGGAGGAAATCGTGACAATCCGGTCCAACCCTCCTACGCCTGAGGCGTAAATATCTGGGGAGATAACGGGACAGTCCGGTCCAATCTCCAACCCAGCAGGAAACTATCACTGGAGTTTTTTTTTCTCTCCTCCCAGTTTTCTTTTGAGTCTCCTCTTCTCCTAGTCAGGAACCCCAAAAGTCTCCCTGGAATCCCCCTTTATCCAGAGTTCTGTTTTTTCTTGGGGTAACTGTAAAAACAGTTTTATCCTTAACTAATTCCAGATCTTGAATTAAATTTCTTTTACCATCAGTTTTTTATTCATGAAACTAATTCCATAGTAAATCTTTTTTTTTTTTATTCAAAAAGAAATAACTCAAAAAAAATAGTTTGTTCAAATATTCAAATTAACCCATCCTTAATCAATAAAAACATTATTAATCAACAACTAATACGGGGGTTACACCATGGGCCAAATACCATGGGTAAATAAATAAATAAATATAAAAGAGGTATAAACAAGTATGATAAATAAATAAATAAATATAAAATAGATATAAAGAGGTATGGTAAATAAATAAATATAAAAGAGGCATAAAGAGGTAACGTAAATAAATAACAATATATCAAATAGGATTATAAATAAAAATATAATTATATAACAAGCCTATGGGCCAAATACCATAGTAAAGAAAAGGGGTATGGTAAATAAATAAAAATATAAATAAACTAGGGGTATGGTAAGTAAATAAAACCTCTTTTCATATTTACTCCATAATCTGCGTTATATTTATGAATATTTATGTTCATTAGTTTACATAACTAATAAGAAATAGAGAGAGAGAGTGATAAGGGAGAGATGGAGAGAGAGTGTTTATGTTTAGGGGTGAGATAAAGAGACAAAGTAAGATGTATGGAAAGAAGGGGGGAGAGAAGAAGTGAGAAGGAGAGGGGCGATAGGAAATGGTGCTGGAGAGAGAGAGGGGTGGAAAGAGAGAGAGAAAAAAAGAAAGGGATGGGGGAAGAGAGAGAGAGAGAGTGGGAGAAGAGAGATAGATTGGAGGAAAAGAGAGAGAGAGAGGCAGGAGATACAGAGAGAGGAGGATGAGAGAGAGGAGAGAGTGATGGAAGAGATTATTGGAGAGAGAGAGAGAGAGAGAGACTGGTAAAGAGAGAGGGATCGTAGAGAGAGAGAGAGATAATGATGTAAGAGAGGGAGGACCCTGAGAGAGAGGAGGAGAGAGAGGTGACTCTATAAGAGAGATGGAGCTGGAGGGGGTGAGAGATGGTGGAAAGCACATGAAAATATAAAAGAGTGAGGGGGCGGAGGTGATGATGGAAGGGGAGAGATGCAGAGAGATGCAAGTGTTCGTAATGAGGATAAATAGACATATAAGGAGAGATGGAGATAAGTGAGGGAGAAGGAGATATAAGGAGAGGGAGGGATATAGTAACATAGTTGGTGGGTGAAGAGAGAGAGAGAGGGAGAGAGAGATGGGAGAGAAAGGGAAAGAGAGGAAGGAAGAGAGAGGATGTGAGAGAGTGGAGAGAGGGAGGGAAAGAGAGATGGACTTGGAGGGGGAGGGGGAGAGAGGTAAGAAGAAAGAAATAGAGAGAAAAAGGTGAAGAGAGAGAGAGTGAGCGAGTGATAAGGAAGATGGAGAGAGAGGGAGAGAGGGGGAAGATAGAGATATAGATGGAAGGTGAAGAAAGGGAAGAGGAGATAGATGGGGAGAGGAGGGGATTGACAAAGAGATTGATATATATGGATTGCGAGAGTGTGTGTTTAGGGGGGTGAGATAGACAGAGATGGAGAGAGAGTGTGTATGTTTAGGGGTGATATAAAGAGACAAAGTAAGATGTATGGAAAGAAGGGTGGAGAGAAGAAGTGAGAAGGATAGGGGGAGGGATATAGTAATGTAGTTGGAGAGAGAGAGGGATGGAAAGAGAGAGAGAAAGAAAGGGATGGGGGAAGAGAGAGGATTAGAGAGAGAGAGAGATATGGGAGAAGAGACAAGATTGGAGGGAAAAGAGAGGGAGAGAGAGGTGGGAGAGAAAGGAGACAGACAGGGTTGGGATGAGAGAGAGGAGGAGACAGACAAAGAGAGAGAGATTGGAGAGAGAGAGAGAGAGAGAGAGAGAGAGAGAGAGAGACTCCAAAAAGAGAGGACTTAGGAGAGAGAGAGAGTGGAAGGATGAGAGAGAGGACCTGAGAGAGAGAGGAGGAGAGAGGGACCCACAGAGAGAGAGATGGAGTTGGAGGGGGAGAGATGTAGGTAAACAGAAACATAAAGAGTGAGAAGTGGAGAGAGAGAGAGTGACAAGGGATGGATAAGAGAGAGAGCGCATGTTTGGGGGCAGACAGAAAGATGTGGAGAGGGAGAGGGAGAGAAGGGGAAGATAGAGATATAGATGGAAGGTGAAGAGAGGGAAGAAGAGAGAGATGGGGAGAGGGGGTGATTGAAAAAGAGATTGATATATATGGAGTATGAGAGCACGTTTGTTTAGGGGGGTGAGATAGAGAGACAAAAAATAATAGATGGAGGGGGACATAGATATGGATGGAGGGTGGAGAGAGGGAGGAATATTTCTCACACTAGATGGATTGATATAAGTGGAGATGGTGATTTATAATCCTATTTGATTACTTGCACTAGATGCATCGATTTTAGTGTAGATATTTATTTCTAATGATATTTGATTACTTGCACTAGATGCATTGATTTCAGTGTAGGTGGTGATTTCTAATACAATTTAATTGCTTGCACTGGATTTTTTTATTTCAATTTAGATGTCGATTTATAATTATATTTGATTAATTGCACTAGATGAATTGATTTCAATGTATATGACTTATAATCCTATTTGATTGTTTGCACTAAATGTGTTGATTTCAGTGTAGATGGCGATTTCTAATCCTATTTGATGTATTTGAGTAAATGCATTGATTTCAGTGTAGATGTGGGTTTTTAGAGAGAGAGAGAGAGAGGATATGAAGATGTGGAGAGAGATGAGAGAGGAAAAAGGAGGAAAGAGTGATATTAATGGAGAGGGAGAGAAAGATAGAGATAGATGGCGTAAGAGAGGGGAAGAAGAGAGAGATGGGGAGAGGGGGTGATTGAAAAAGAGATTGAAATATATGGAGTACGAGAGCGCGTGTGTTTGGGGGGGGTGAGATAGAGAGACAAAAAAGAATATATGGAGGGGGATATAGATATGGATGGATGGTGGAGAGAGGATAATATTTCTCGTACTAGATGGATTGATATAAGTGGAGATGGTGATTTCTAATCCTATTTGATTATTTGCACTAGATGCATCGATTTTAGTGTAGTTATTTATTTCTAATTATATTTGATTACTTGCACTAGATGCATTGGTGATTTCTAATACAATTTGATTTCTTGCAATGAATGTGTTGATTTCAATTTATATGTTGATTTATACTTATATTTTATTACTTTCACTAGATGAATTTATTTCAATGTAGATGATTTCTAATCCTATTTGACTGTTTGCACTAAATGCATTGATTTCAGTGTAGATGGCATTTCTAATCCCATTTGATTTCTTTGAGTAAATGCAACATCTAAGCAGTAGATGTTGGTTCTTAAGAGAGAGAGAGAGAGAGGGAAAGAGAGATATTAGTTGGTAGAGAGGGGAGAGAAGGAAGAGAGGGTGAAGAGAGATGGGAGAGAGGTGATCAAGGTAAGATAAAGGAGTATATATGAGTATAACAGGTGTTTAGAGGGGTGAGATAGAGAGAAAAAAAAAAAAGAGATGGATGGGGATCTAGATATGGATGAAGGGTGGAGAGAGGGAAGAATATTTTTTGCACCAGATGGATCGATTTAAGTGGAGATGGTGATTTATAATCCTATTTGATTATTTTCACTAGATGCATCGATTTTAGTGTAGATATTTATTTTTAATGATATATGATTACCTGTACTAGATGCATTGATTTCAGTGTAGGTGTTGATTCCTAATACTATTTGATTGCTTGCACTTGATGTGTTGATTTCAATTTAGACGTCGATTTATAATTATATTTGATTGCTTGCACTAGATGCATTGATTTCATTGTAGATTATTCCTAATACTATTTGATTGTTTGCACTAAATGAATTTATTTCAGTGTAGATGGCGATTTCTAATCCTATTTGATTACTTTTAGTAAATGCATTAATTTCAGTGTAGATGTTGGTTTCTAATCTTATTTATTTGATTGTATTAAATTTATTAACAATGTAGATTAATTTTTGTGTTATAGTAATTTAAGCTATTAATATTAGAGAGCAAGAGAGACAAGGTATCATGTTTATTACAATAGATCAAGCTAAAGATTTAAATGGTTTACGATTTAAATTTTCTTTTTCATATAATCAATATGAAAAGATAACAAAAATAACAAGGGAGGAAATAAGAATCGTAGAAGAAAATAGTTTGAGATTGATTGTAACATGAGTTTGTTCTTATTATTCACATTTTCTATCTTTCAACACTATTATTGTCACTTTGCATTTAAAAAAAATATTTCATCATTTTTCATCATTATAGTTATTAACAATAATTATCATCTCAATGAATTGAGGTAACTAATAAAATTTAAAATTAGAATGACCAAGTCAATCTCAGAAATATTTAGCATATTTAAAATGATTATATTAATATTTGATATATTTACATATTACTGATAAAATTAATCACATCTTTGACAGATTTTCCTTGGCAGCACACGACTGAAACCAACCTAGATCTATCTTACATCTCAAAAATATACAAAAATTTTAATAATCTAAAAAATGTGACGTTGATTCCTCCGACTAGAACCAGCCTAGATCCATCTAACTCTGGATCTATCATGCACCGAGAGGGATCAAATCTCTCGAGGTGCAAACCTTTCCTCAAGTTTTGCACTCAAAAAATAGGTTTGCACCTCGAGAGATTTGATCCCTCTCGACGCATGATAGATCCACAGTTAGATGGATCTAGGCTGGTGGCTATTGAATACATTGCTTCTTCTCTTAAGATGTATTTAAAATGACCCATATGTTCATTAAGTTTTTTGTGCCAATCTTTCAAAGTGATAATAAACGAATTTGTGATAACGACTATGCACCCATTTAGTTGGGATGCATTTATTTGATTAAATAGAGTTTGAGAAGTCATTTTTAGGAATATTAGGATGTGAGAAGTAAATACTATGTTCAAAGCTACAATCGTGCAAAGAAATTCAAAACAAAACATGCAACAAGTTTTCAACAACATGATAACAGCTCATCCTCTTACAATGATCATAATCGTCCAGAGACATTTCACACATGCTAAATATTTCCCAATCCATCTGAATATATGTAAGAAAATATAATGAATCAAGCACAATAGGGCGGAAAATACTAGCACGACTTGAATTTGGCCAATGTAAGGATTCCAATGCAATCCTTTAGCGTAGACTCAAATGATTTCATGAATCCAACACAATGAACAACCCAAACTCAAAAACCGACTCAAGAAAGTTAGTGCATAAATAAATACAAAAATCATCTTCTTACAATGATATTCCTCCATCGAACCTAAAACTACCAAGGCATATGCATCCAACTCTCCTTCTAGATAGAATTACCAAACGTCCAAAATTCTAGAAGCACTTCCTGTGAATAATTGAGGGGCCAGACTCATCATATTCTAATTTTTAAATCCACATAACAAGTGCATATTTTTAGGTGAATCCAAAACTTTTTCCTTGATAAAATTAAAAAGCAATATTTATCAAAATTTATTTTTATCAAATTGTATAAAATTGGCTTCGATGCCATTCTTATTATGTTGGGCCCACTGTTGGGGACCTTGTGGTGGTGGAATTGTGTTTTTGATAAAATCTCCCACCCCATTAACCTCTAATACTATCATGATCCTCCCTTTCCAAGAGACGATGTTAGAGGATCCCTCTCAATAGTGATCTACTCTCAATACTTGGTAGGCCATCCTGCTTGCCACAAAAACCTTGTAGTCCTTCACAATAGGCTGAAATGTACATATATTAATTTAAATTTAAGGATTCCATTTGTAGGTGAGGAAGAGAGTGGAGAAAGAAAAGAGACCTGGATAAATGATATAGGTACACACACAAATAAATCAATCACTCTGAACTCAAATATAATACCTTCTGTATTGATACATATAGTGGTAAACTCAACTATGCTTGATTGGATCTACATTAATGAAGTTACCCCTCCTGAATTTATTTAGAAAAAATTCCACTAGGGGATTTGCTTGGGCGTGAGGCCCCCAAGGCTCAGACAAACCCAAAGAGACATTAAAATTCCCTCCCAGGATTATCATAAAGTTGTTTATGAGAGACTTTGAGAAGAAAGAGTTTCATAAGCTTACTCTATCTTGGCAGGGGTCATAGATATTTATAATGGAGAATTGTAACCCGAGACAGAAGAAAATATCTCGTCCCTGAGAGCCAGATCAGACCCCCAAGAATTCAGAAGTTTGATGCTCCGATCTCTAAATCCCAAATCCAATCCTCTCGATTTCCCAGATGCATCAAGGGCCAAAAAAGACCACCGAGGAAGAATTTGGGTTAAAAACTTCATCACCATGTCCCCTTCACCCATGTTTCTTGAAGCAAGATAATATCGCAATGCATTGAACTGAAAAGACTTTTTAGAGCCATTTTTTTGTGGGCACTGGCCAGCCCTCTACAGTTGTAGGACATCACAATCATCGAGAAACCACGACAGGGGACATCGCTTCTCTAAGTGCCCCTTTAAGGGATAATTTCTTGCCATCATCAATATCAAGTTTTTCTTTCAACTTTGCTTTGGAGATGTTCGATTTTCTGCCTCTCGTTTTATTAGGAACAAAGGGTTCCAAGTGGATCCCAAGACCTCCAATAGGGATAACAATACCATATTTTTTTTCTCTCGGCCTGAGGTTATAATGAGGAATTTCAATAGGGCACACAGGGCCCGAGGGATGCTCTTTAGGTAATAGGGGAATGTCGGATAAAGATAACTCAGGAATGGCGGAGATGATACTTTCAAGAGCTATAAGATCAGAAACGAGGGAACAAGACTCAAAAGGTTTATGGCTGGAGGGACTAAGCTTGAGACAAACAGACCGAGGAAATAAATTAACAGACATAGGAGTAGTAGGGGGAGTATTAGTACCCGCGGGAAGAGGCACCTGTCGCGTGAGTTCCACTTCGCCCTGACTTTCTCGAGCTGTGTCTATTGCTTCCGCCTGTCCCCCTTGTGGTGGCAGCTAAATTTCCATGGGATCAATGAAGCCATCATGCTAAGTATCCAACTCCTCATATTTTACCTCGACCTCCACCTCTTCCCCAAAACTGCCCTCAAGTTCGGGCTCTTCCCGATGTCTCTTGCGTCTACGGAAGCCTAAAGGACAATCCCTTTCCAGATGACCATACTTATGACAATTATGGAAAAATAATGCTAACTTCTCACAATCCAGAATCTGAGAGAAAGAGTGGCCATGCACTTGAATATGTATCATATCTGCTAGCCCTTTTCTTGGGTCCAACCGAAGTAATATTTGAGCAACCTTCCTCTCTTTTGTCACCAGGAATGACATATCCGCTTCAAGAAATGTGCCCAACATATTTCCAATGACTCTGAGCACTCCCATTGACCAGAGTTGGGGCGCAAGGGCCGACAGACGCACCTAAACCGGTATTTCTTCGAGCCTTTCTCTTTGTGTGTCGAATAATGGCATCCATTTTTTGAAGAATATTGGGGAATTGCCAAAGCCTCAGTTCCTTTCCAGAACCCATTCCACTACTTCTTCATTTGTGAACCTGACCATAAACCAACCTTTGGTCAAGATGATGACCTCTGTTTGAGTGGTCAGACCTCCACTCCAAGACTTATGTATCCACTTTGCGATATAATTTGAGGAATATTGACGACCTTTCGCACTCCCCACCGAGATAAGTTCTAAGGTTGCAAGGCCTCGTCCAACGGAATTTCCACTCCCAATACCAAGTTTGGCCTAACCTCCTTCGTGATTACTTTCCCCTTCTTTCTCTTGGAGCCAAAGGTCTACCCAATACCAAAATAAGTGCTGAGAGCTTCATCATTCTATAGTTCTTCCTCAGGGGGTTGTTCTAGCAAAGAAATTAGCGACCCGTCGCTCTGAGGAGGTGCCTCGACTCTTGGAGACTGAGTCTTGGGGTCAAGAAGCGGGTGGTTCTCCTTCAGCCCCAGAGAGATGTCATTATCTATTCCTTGGATTTTTTGAGAGAAGATATTACCTTCCTACCTACTTTCTTCTACAGGCCGAAAATTTGTATATGACTCCTCCAAAATCGAGAATCCCTTAAACAGATTGTAAATTTATGTAGATGTTCTATGCTTGATGCAACTTTACTTTCTTTTCAATACTAGACAACAATCACATAAATCATTATGTAAAATGCTGGTAGAACATACCAGTAGATCGACAGAAGACAAGCCAGAAACAGATAAGTGTGTTGGTGCGTTACAGTGGTCAACGGGATGCTTCAACTAGCAAAGTCTCAATTGGTTAGCTAACCAGCAATGTCACACAACCCTCAGATCAGCCAAACAGTCAACTCAAAAGTCAACCCAGAAAATTCAATGCTACACCAGAAAGTCAATGCAGAACAACAAGAATTAAAAGTCAACGCAACACGGTCTACGGTCAGCCTTTGACCTTGGTTCTTGTGCCAAAATGTACGGACTGTAGAAATCGAAGTCTATGCCAAAATTCAGCTCCTTTTGACCATGCGTTGACCAACGTCAACGCTGGTCAAACTTGCAGTGGAAACCCTAGCTGCAGCAGAAAATGTCTTCATCCTTCTCCCACGTGTGAATCACAGATTGCCTCCAAGTAGCTTGAACCAATCAGAAGTGGAGAGAGAAATATGTGTGGTGAGGAGATGAGTAAAATGTCCTCCAACGTTGACTTTATTAATATCCATCACTGAGGGTGTGTGACACATTTGTTGGGATATAAAACCTTAAAGCCGACCTACACATATTTGAATATATTAGAAAATAAATTCAAAATAAATGTTCTGCTCATCGGATCAAGATGATCTTTAGATCAATCTTGCACCTCTCCGAAAGAGGAACCCAATAAAAATATTGGTATCTTCATCTGAGCATCACAACATGGAGTTTGGACCTAGTTGTCTAATTTTAACACCTCTCAACTACACTAGGAGAACTCATCCACTACCAGCAACCCAACATCGTGAATCATCTCGTCAGAATTTGTTTGTCATTTTATTTGCAATAAGGGGTCACCACAAATCCATCATTCCTGAAATTAACAACATTCACTCGCAGGTTCAAACTCCCACAGTCTCATAAAAGAGTCCTACACCAACCCAAATTTGGTTTATCTAACTCGAAGCCGTTAGGAGGTCCTAAATTCTCACTAGACTTGATCCTCCCGCATCAAGTGGTTGGACTGCCATCTTAGACAGAGAGTACGGAATCTCCGACGCGTCCACTCACTTTTGCTACTAGTCTCTAGCTTTTCCCACCTCATTGGCCAAATGAGAGGTACTTCCCATGAGCCCTGAACTCAATGGGTAGGATGCATACGGGGCATAGATAATGAGAGGTGAACCAACTCAATCATCACAATGGTGGGGCCCAAGCACACCAACAAGGTTCAACAAGCCTAGCCCTGTGGTTGCTTATATCTCCGAGAAGCTATCCCGAAAGCCCCCCAGAGCTCCCAGATCTCATCGTCCAACAAGACCCTCATCATAGGGTCGTTCCATGATACCAAGACTCTCACGGAAGGTTAGGAACTTGACCTTCCTCAAGGGCTTTGTGATAATATCCGCGACCTACTCATCAGTTCATATATGATCGAGCCTTACAACGCCTCGTTGTACCATATCTCGGATAAAGTGGTACCTAATATCAATATGCTTGGATCGATCATGGAACACGGGATTCTCGGACAAGCGAATCCCACTTTGGTTATCACAGAGTATCACGTTGGTATCTAGCACATGCTCAAACAACTCACTGAAGAGCTTTCACAACCAGACTGCTTCACAATAGGCCATACTCACTGCAATGTATTCGGCCTCCGCGGTGCTCAAAGCCACTGACTTCTGCTTCCTGCTCCTTCATGATATCGAAGCAGATCCAAGTGTGAAGCAACATCCCGATGTGCTTTTACGATCCACCACACTGCCAGCCCAATCAGCATCAGTATATCCAAGGAGTGTCACGCTCTTGGCAGTGTATCTCAGCCCATGGTTTATCGTGCCCAGAATATATCTCAGAAGATTCTTGGCACCAACCCAGTGAGTGTGATGAGGCTCAACCATCTGTTGACTCAAAGTTTTCACTGCAAAACATATATCTAGATGGGTGTTCACTAAGAACATCAGGGCTTCTACGAGTTGACGATACTTAGTAGGATTTACCAGTACGGGCCCAGCAGAGATGCCACTCAACTTCTTGAAGTTAAGCTCCATCAGTGTCGACACGGACTTACAGTCCACCATACCAAATCTTTCCAGAAGCTTCACAATGTATTTTCCTTGAGAAAGGAAAATCTTGCCAGTTCTTTGCCAGACCTCTAGGCCTAGGAAGTAGTGCATCAGTCTTAGGTCCTTCATCTCGAACTCAGCAGCGAGCTCCCTCTTGCACTGATGAATGAGAGGGTCAGCACCGCTGTGAAGAGGTCGGGCTCCACATACACAACACTGTAATGAGAGAGGTTTCCTCTTCTATCAACCTTGAAGTAAAGGTTCTATCAAAATTAATACTTATGAAACCCAACTTCACTGTAGCTATCTATCCTCTCGTATCAAGCTCAGGTGCTTTCCAGCTCCCGCAAGCACCCTCTCTCAATCTCGGACTTCGAACCTCGTAGGTTTCCCCACACACCTCTTCCTTTATCGACCATGCGGTAAATGCGGGTCTTCACATCCATCCATGAAGACCTCCACCCTTGCGTAGCGCAAGTGGCCATGATAGACTCCACCGTGTATATCGTGCCAGTAGTGCAAATATATCATCATAGTCTATGCCTTCCTTTTGAGAGAAGCGACAGGCAACAAATCTTGCCTTGAATTTTTCAGCACTTCCATCAGATCCATGCTTTATCTTGTAGAGTCATTTCGAGGTGACAACTTTGTCCTCCAGTCTCGGAACCACATCCCAGACATCATTCTTCATAATGGACTCATATTCTTCATGCATAAAATCCTTCCAGACTTTATTCTTTGCGGCTTCCTCAAAAGATCCAAGCTTAGATTGTACGATAGTACTCATGGCTGCCAGATACCCTTGGTATCTATTCGCTTCTGCTTTACCAACGCTTTGGGCTACATGTCCTCAAAGATCCTTAGAGTGTCTCCGACATGATTGTCTCTTCCTCGTTGAAGGAGGTGGACTCAATCGGGTCCACTCACCCTTCAACATCAGCATCAGTTTCATTTCTTCTTGCCTTCGATTTTCTAGGTTTTGCTTCATGATCTTCCTCAGATCTCGAAAGATTGACTACTTTCTTCAGGGAAGCATCTTCGTCAAAAGTGACATCGTGGCATATCTTCACTTCCCTTTGACCAGGCACATAGACTCTATAGGCCTTCGAAGTTTCGCTGTAGCCCACAAACATTCCTTTCTTCCCAAAAGCATCTAGCTTGCTCCTCTTCTCTTTCGGCACATGAAAATAAATAGGACATCCAAAAACTCTAAAATGTGAGACGTTAGGTTTCTTACCAGTGAAAACCTCTTCGGGAGTTTTGGAGTCCAGAGCAGAATGCGGGCATCGGTTTTGTATGTACACAGCAATGTTCGCAGCTTCTCCCCACAGAAACTTCATTAGACCTTGGTCACATAGCATGGCATGGGAAACTTCCACAATGCTCTTGTTCTTTCATTCAACAACGCCATTCCCGCCTGTGAGTATGTATAGCCTGTGGCTCCCCTCGCGGCTAGCTTCCTCCGGGGTAGTAAATTTCGAACCCTGCTTATCTCTACATCTGTGCCATTATATGTCCTCAAAATCTTGATCTTCTTCCCTGTCATATTTTCCACCAAGGCTTTGAAGGTACAGAACCACATGAAAGCCTCATCCTTCTTCTTCAAGAAGTATATACAGGTTTTGCGAGAGAAGTCATCTATGAACATCATATAATAAGAACATCCTCCCAAGGAAGTCACGGGCAGCATACTAGATAGATCGGAATGGATCAATTGCAAGACATCAGATGTCTTTGTGACATTTTAGGGGAAAGGTCCCCTTGTATGCTTTCCTTCGACACAACCCTTACTTACACCTTCATGATTATTTGAAAACTCGGGCATCCCTGTCACCACCTTCCTTGCTTCGGGAAGGGCCTTGTAGTGAAGGTGTCCAAACCTCTGGTGCCATAGTTCAGTTTGTTGGATAGTATCACATGTCATTGCTCCCAGTGGACTTCCTCCAACCTGGTAGAGTGTATCAACTCTAAACCCAATCATGATAGCTTACTTGACGCTCTTCTTCCACATGCACACCTTTCCATCAATGAATGCCACATTGAAACATTTGTCTTCCATGGCCGATATAGACACAAGGTTCTTCTTCAAATTTGGTACATAGAGTACATCCTGCAAGCGAAGGACTTGACCTTGAGACAAGTGGAGGGTCACAGTCCCTGTCCCTTTCATGGGATATGTGGCATTATCTCCAAGGATAATTTCCAGATTAGTATCCTTCTCAACCATATCAGAAAGTGCTTCTTTGAACCCAGTGATGTGCCTTAAAGCACCACTATCTATCAACCAGACATCCATAGTGTTTCATGGAGATGCAGGCAACCACTGGGCACCACAAGAATGTATTCATTTCTTTTATCAACAACATTTGATTCTTCATACTTGGAGTTTCTTGACCTTTTGAAAGGTTGACCATTTCCGCCAGAGGGAGCCTTCCTCTTTCCCTTGAACCTGTTGTTCCTTTGATTGCCATTCCTCCGGCTGTTGTTGTTGTCATCACCATCAGGAGAATCCTTCTTGAATGGGCATTCTCTAGCATACTGACTTGGCCTATGACAAGTGTAACACTTGCCCTTCTTTCCTTGGGCCCCTACTCTTCCTTTGTTCTTTTGACCACCAAAGTTCTTTCTAGAGTGAGCAACGTAGGCAGCATTTCCTTCATTTTCATACTCCTTCATTCTTGTCTCTTCTTGAACGCATCTCGATAGTACTTCGTCAAAGTCAGGTATCACATTATTATTGAGAATGGTAGTGTTGAACACATGCCATTTAGATGAGAGTCCTCCAAGTGCGGTGAGTACCATCTCTCGATCAGCTATTGTCTCCCCAATAGCTAGCAGATTGTTCCTGATCTCGGTCAGCTTCAGAAAATATGATTGAACAGACTCATCCCTGCCTTTCTTCAGATTCTTCAATTGATTCTTGTAGAATAGGACTTGATTCGCATTGTTGGCCTTGAACATGTGGACCAACTTTGGATGTGCCCAGCTCAGAGATGTAGGCAACCAGACTCTAGTGAATTGAGTCCTTGATTATCAACTTTGCTTTGATCTCCCCCTTCTTATATTTTGTTTTGGTAGTAGCAGTAGCAGTGGATGGAGGTTCTTGTATTTTACCCTGCACATAGTCCATGAAATCTTGGTCTTCCAATTTAAGATTTAATGTCATCTTTCAAGCATGGAAGTCATCCTTCCCAATGAATTTGTCATCCTTCTTGAAGCCATAGTTTGTGGAACCCATTTTCTTCTTCGGTGATTGCTACAAATCAGGGCTTTGTCTTCACCTTAGCTCTGATACCATGTAAATTTATGTAGATGTTCTATGCTTGATGCAGCTTTACTTTCTCTTCAATACTAGACAACAATCACATAAATCATTAAGTAAAATGCTGATAGAACATACCAGTAGATCGACAGAAGACAAGCTAGAAATAGATAAGTGTGTTGGTGCATTATGGCGGTCAACAGGATGCTTCAACCAACAAAGTCTCAATTGGTCATCTAACCAACAATGTCACACAACCCTCAGATCAGCCAAACAGTCAACTCAAAAGTCAACCCAAAAAAAGTCAATGCTGCCTAGAAAAGTCAATGCAGAACAACAAGAAGTAAAAGTCAATGTAGCACGGTCTACGGTCAACCTTTGACCTCGGTTCTTGTGCCAAAATGTACGACATGCAAAAATCAAATTATATGACAAAATTCAGCTCCTTTTGACCATACGTTGACCAAAGTCAACGCTAGTCAAGCCTGTGGTGGAAACCCTAGCTGCAGCAGAAAATGTCTTTGTCCTTCTCCCACGTGTGAATCGCAGATTGCCTCGAAGTAGCTCAAACCAATCAGAAGTGGAGAGATAAATATGTGTGATGAGGAGATGAGTGAAATGTCCTCCAACATTGACTTTATTTATATCCATCATTGAGGGTGTGTGACACATTTGCTGGGGTACAAAACGTTAAAGCCGACCTGCACATATTTGAATATATTAGAAAATAAATTCAAAATAAATGTTTTGCTCATCGAATCAAGATGATATTTAGATCGATCTTGCACCTATCCGAAAGAGGAACCCAATAAAAATATTGGTATCTTCATCTAAGCATCACAACATGGAGTTTGGACCTAGTTGTCCAATTTTAACACAGATTCTCCCCAAACAACCCTTCATTATCACCAGAACACTCTGAAAACAAAGCCTGCACAAACACCAGACCAAGGAAAACAACTAGCAGGATTTTGCATCCTCGAGTCTTATCCAAATGTTGACCCACTCCCAGAGACACTGCCTTTACCTCCTCAATTAAACAAGATTTTAAACCTTCATGCCTTAGCAAACTACTTCCCTTTACCACGTCTTCGATACCACTCGTTAAGGAATAAGAGAGACATAAAGATCTTACTCGAAAATTCGTCAGGGAAATGCAACCTTCAGCTCTTTGTAAAACTGCATTCTCCAAACCGATTGAAGATTCCATTGCTTGCAACTAGGATACCATCTTTGATGAGAGGCTTCTTGACTATTCCAAAAACCTAAATCACCACAAACTTCCCAGTCCAACTCAACAACACCTTGCTTGCCAAGTGGAGACCTCGTTGGCATTTTGACCTTCTCCAGGTTTTGTTGGGTTGGTTCCAACCCCCAGACCGATAGAATGTCCTCCAGTTTCGGTTCTAAGTTGACATGGTCTTTGGGGCTAACCATACTGAGACCATAGAGAGATGAATCACAAAATTGTTACAAACTCCGCACTGTGAGGGAGAGTCTCAAACGTTGGACTGGCTTCCACGCTGGGAGGATGCAAAAACGGAACAACGATGCAATAGATAACTAAAAAATGCGTAAACCAAAAACCGAGAGTGTTAAATAGAGTTCGAAGGGAGACCGGTTACGATTTCGAGGAGTGTTTAATGAAGACCCTGCATGTGCGTACAAGTGGTGAGGCAGTTCCTATAAGCCATCAGAGCTACAGTGACCGCTGCGATTGATCGTCCCAATGCACAGAGTGCGAAAACCTAGAAACCATAAAAATTCCCCTCCCCACCCTAATTTTTCAAACAAAAAAAAACACCCTTCTATTATCTTCCTGCTAATTTCAAGTTAGAAACTATACACTTAAATTTAACTTCATTGTCGTCATGGTTTTACTTCTATAAGGATTATTATCATTTGAATTTTGCGCCACATCTTTCAATCATAATGGCGTGAGAATTTCTTCATAGGGCTAAACCATCGGCCCTCGGAAATCCCCAAAACAATATCACCGCAAGCAACAAACAGACTTGCAGAAACCCATAAGAGGTTGATCAAGCCGGACTTAAATTTATTCATCTCCTTCAAATTCACCACATCTCCCTTTTAGTTCTGAAAAAATTGGCGGGTTTCATTTTCAGCTGTTTCATCTATATAACTTTAAACAAGCAATATGCTAAAAGTGCCTATACTTGGGTTTGAATTTGCCATGTGACTTACCCTTCAACTCTATTGGACAGATAGGGTGTCACTGCTATCACAGGAGAATCCGACGATGTTAGGTACAAATCATTTTTTAAGGCCCTTTCCGTGTCTTTATGCATACACACTCAAGCATATGTAGATAGATGGATGGATGGTAAATTGGCATTGAAGAGTCCAAGTGATAATAGGGCATGTTTGTGCAAATACCTGTATCCTTCACTGTTTTGACTTATATTGTTAAGTCTGTGAGAATGTACAAAATGACCTTGTCTTGCAACCAAAGCAAACTCATTTTCCCCTTGTTAACTTATCACTATTTTGCATTGGTTTGTTTCATCTCCAATATTACTTATTTTGGTGTTATGTTGTTATTGATACCATCGGCCTGCAATTGTTTTTCCATTTATTCACATGAAGGAACTATGTGAAATCAATCCTTCTCTCCGATTGAGTCCCCTGTTTCAATCTTCAACTTCTATTTAGATTTTGGAATTTTGAAGGTTCCATGTATTGTCTGTTATACCAGAGACTCCAAAATTATGACTTCTTGTTAACAAATTCCATGTGTATTGTGTACATACATCAAAAGGGTTTTTGCATATTGCCCCCACAAAATTTCTTTGGCAAGTTACTTGTTTGATAAGGTTTGATTTGGCTACCATAATCAACACGATCTTCCCTGATTCCACAATGTAAATTTTATTTGATCATTGCAGCTAGACAGGATGCCGCCAAACAAACCTTAGTATAAAAATTCAAACATCTAGATTTTTGGTTTATCTTTACAATTTAGTTTTTGTGTGGTTTTGGTAGGTTTTATTTCTAATTCCCAGCATGTCTGTGATTGATCTCAATTTGAATTCATACATCACACAAATACTTGTCATCGGGAAAGAATCAAGTTATGAAGCTCTGTTACTAGTTATTTTAAGTGTCAATCAACTGTTCACGGAATAACTGTCATTGTTAGTCTTTGTTTGTTTTTTCATTAGTCATTTGAAATTCAAGGGTTCTTTCTCCTTGTCTGGATCCTTAAAAATAAATAAAACGTGGTAGAAAACATCCAACAGAGATCTTGGCATCATGTAGCAATCCTCTGCTTCTTGCATATCTTGATGAAGAAAATATTTAACTGATCTTACTCCCTCTTACCCAGGGAGATCACAAGCCTAAGCTTGTCTTTCTAGAAAGCAAAGTGTCCATCACGCATCCTGCTCAATGTGAGATCACTCAAACATGACATAAAATAGGAATGTCCTTTTTTGTACCATATAAAGTGGTATTATGTGAAACACTGGATTCTCTGAATCCTATTCTGCAATATACAACAATGACAACTGAAGAGGTTTCTTAAATTTATACATCCGACTGCAGTAGTGCTGGAGTATATAACACTTAGATGTGCTCTTTCCATCCATCATATTTTCAACCGAGTTATCATCAAAATATTCATGAAACCTTAGATTTTAGTAGTATACATCAGGATGTAGAATCACTGAGATATCTCAATAAGTAGTTGTCCAATATATGGGGCTCACCCATAAATTGACTTGAGAACTTTCATAGCAATGCATATGTCTGATTAGGTGGTGATCAGGTATCCCGCAAGATATACATATGCATACCATTTTACCATCAATCCTTAAGTGTAGGGAATAGTGCATCAAGGCTAGGTCTTACATCTTGACTTCAAAAGTCAACTCCCTCTTACGTTGACAAACGAGAGTGTCATCAATCAGAAGTAGTTGCATCCTTACAATCCAATCATCATGGCTTGTCCATAACTCCCTCTAAATATAAGGAAAGTGACCTTGCCAAAATTATAGTCATAGAGCTATCTGCAACCTGCTATTTTTCCAGTCACTATTCCTTTGGTCCATGTGCCAAAGTCATCAATATAGCTCCCTCTTAATTCTTGCTTCAGCCTTTTATCAATCTACTCCTTATTTTTAAGATGACACGTTAGAATACCAAACCTCAGTAATACATAGGTGAACTCTCTCACATGCTCTGCCTATTCAAATGACAGATCTCAATAGCAGTATATCAATAGAACCTTATTACTGAAATTGCAAGAATGACTGAAATTAAAGATACCAAGGGAATTACTCTGAATTTAGCCTTGGAATGATTTCCAAGTCTGATTATGCCATGGATACTGGCTTCTAGCCTGATCTTAACATCTAGATAGACCAAGGAAATTTCAAATTATGCCAAGTTTCTTCTCAGCCACAAATACTACATCTGATATACTGAATTTATTCCAAGGTTCATTATTATTGCAGAAGAATGTGGCAAATAGTTAATGCACTTTAAACTAGTTAAGAAGAACTATCTTCTTCCCTCCAGTTTCTGATGCTTGTCATTAAAGACTGAATACTTGATGCATCCTTGACTTATGCTAATGGAATGTCCAATGTTCAACCTGAATTCTTGTAGTGATTTCTATCACAAGGGAGGTTTGGTCTTCAGATACCTACAAAATTGCTTCCTTTAATGATGCTACTATAGGTCTTCAAAGTGAAAAAATGATTCTTCTCGAAATTGAACAAGGATCGATAAGCTTGATGCTAAGAAGATCAAACTGTGACTGTATATATGAATGATGACACTATTGAAGGAACATGACTGTGAACACAATCAATACAGCCCAAAGTGATCGAGAGCATTGATATTTTAGATGGAGGATATTACAACTACTCCACTGCAACATCATTCTCGAATAGGATTCCTGACACCATATATAGGGTAATATTACTGTTCTGTATACAATGCAAAACTCAACGAATATAGATAGTGGGAATATACCATACGAATAGAGCAGAGAATCCATATCTGAACGGATGGATGAACTTCCATATATTCATGTACTGTATCATCATTCATATACAGCTAATGAAATCGAGGTCAAGCTTATACTGCTGTAATAGCAATACCATATTGGAGTTGTTGCACAGTGACATCCATACACAAAGTTGAGAGTATATAGGAATGGGTTGATACCCATTATTTCCAATATGGGAAGCCATACCAATGTAGAGTAATATGAGAAACAAATATATGACTGAAGCAAGACAAAATGTCATAATGCAAAGAATCATACTGAAGCATATGCCATATGACATTATAGGCAAATCATACCAAGACCATAGTTATATAACGAATGTCCAATTATTTCATAGGTGCAGTATCAAGAGTGAAGATCTGAGAGACTTCCTTGAAAAGTAAGCTTGCTGAGCCATGCTTCAAATCATTATGCTTTCATGACCAACTATGCTTCCCGTTATGCTGTTATACTATACATTCAAAGCATGGCTGGAAGGGCTTTAAGGCTCCTCCTCAAGCCTCCTACAATTCACATGTTTGCTACATCAAGGTCTTCATATAGACCAAGATATACTTGATCTTAACTTAACTGAAACTTAGGATGAATGCGGTCTAATCTAGGCCTCAAAACATAATTTTTTGAGTTGTTGCAGAAGCAATGCCTTCTTTGTGGCCTAGAGCAGAATGAGAATCTCCTTTTAGGACAAGGAACCGCCCCTGTTTACCTGCACTGTCTCTTGAGATCACTGCGGCTAGGGCGGGAGGTTCCTTCTAGGCCTCTTGGCCCTCTCAAATCCTTCTCCTCATACTACTGTAACAACACCTTCCAGCAGCCTTGTAAACAGAGACAAACCCTTCAAAAAAAAGTACAGAAAAACCATAAATACTTACCTCTTAACCTGTGGTCTGATCTAACAAGAGAGACACTACCCAAAACAGTATTGACTCTGCTCTCCTCCTTGTTGGCTGCTTGCATTAAATGTTGAAGGAGGACTCTGCAATAATGGTTTGAAAATTTGATTTGAAGCCCCTATGAGCTATTGAGACCAACTCTGACATATTCCCAAACTGGAATTCTAACAGTCCCTTGCTTGATGGAAACTTGATTACATTCCTTGTGGTTGCATTCCTTCTCTTGCTTGGGATTGACCTTATCTGGCTCTGAAACCATGTTAATTTTGGAGCATGTTCTTACTTAGTTAGTTCACTGAACATACTATCCCATAAGCCATTTAGATTCCATTAGCAATCACATAGCTCATTATCATATAAACAGTAACTGAAGAAAGAACACAGATGATCGAAGCAAAAGACAAGCCAAGACAAGATAACACACGGATATGGCGCAAGCCAGGGAAAAACCCGAAGTCGGGGAAAACCCTTGATCAATGTTTCTTATTATTCATAAACAAATGTTCAGCAAAGAGAGAGAGAGTACAATGATTTTAAATTCAACACTGAATTTCCAAATAGAAGATCTGACCTTAGACTGCAATTCGGAATACTGGTTAGGGCTGCCTGAATTTTCCATCTTTCTCCAGTACAGCCTGCATTCAAGCCTAGGAATATGAGGCCTAGAAAGAAGGACTTAACCATGCCTTCATTCTCTGAAACAACTTAACGAATAGCAGTAGTAATGGTCCTTTGTTTGCGTCCTACAACAAAGATGTTCAACAGAAGATCATGGAAGGATATGCTACAAGGGATCACAATCCTCTGTCAGGGATCACAACTTTTGTCCAAGGGTCTGCAACCTTTGATCCAATTGCGTTGGCTTCTTAGTGGCTTTGGTTAAGTAAGGAGACCCTAGACTAGGTCTCTTGGCCCTCTAGACTTCCTTCACAAGCTACTGTTTACTGCGCCCCAGAACAAAGAGATAATTACCATAAAGAAAATACAGCTGCACCCTTAACCTCTTCTCACACCTACGGATTAGACCTGCAAGTAATAGACACCCTAAAACAATATTTTAGGGGAAAATGTCACATATATTGCATTAAGAATTACAGTTGTTACAGCTAGGAGCCAAAAAGTAGTCAAATAAGAGCTGCTTGCCGACAAAAGAAATAACAGTTAACACTCCTTGACCCCAACTTAAATACTGCCCACATCTTACCTAAAAATGACAATGTTGGACAAAAATTACATAGTCAAACTTGATCTAAATAGTAAATATAGAAATTTCTTCCAAATTGAACAAAGTGTTCATCTCATGAAACATTGCACAACTGTATCACTTCTATAAGTAGGAAGGGATTGTTAGACAGATAACATCCCACAGTTGTACATGCTTCTCGAACCATCCATTTGCCCCCAAATAGAGCATTATTCCAATGAACACAAGAAACAAAAAAAATTAAAGATTAAAATAGAGATTAATATTAATGGCCTTGAAAGATAGATTCAAAGTTGCAACATGCCATACAATAACCACTCGTTAGACAAATGAAATGCAATTGATCCCTTATCACCAAAATATTGTGAAGAACCAACAATCTAAGTACTTCAGTTTTAAAATACGAATGGGATTTCCAATATCATGACACTTCTAGGGCCACCTTGACTCATGGTCTCAAACATTCCACTCCCTGTTGAGATGGCTTTCCACTGAATGAGTTGTCGGTTCTTGTCATAGAATTCCTTGGTTCAGTAGTGCCCATAAATGGTATCTCATGAGACCATTTCCAATCCTTTCAAATGGAGTAAAGAATATCCAGATTATTTACTTAGCTTGAACAAACATTCTTTGGGAATCATCAATATATTGCGGAAGAATCAATCAATTTCTTGAAGTCTTTCAGAATAACAAGAGCTTTCCATGACAGCCACTTGCCTGTGTTCTTGTCCCACAAATAGTCATACATATGAAAAGGCTCTCTTTCACAATGGTTTCCCCATAAAGAAAGGAACTTGCCAAAGTTGTCCTTAATATGCTGAGAAAGACCAAATTAATTAGACAAACAAGTTCCATACTTGTTGATAATCCATATGGTGTCACTGCAATTACGAAGATACTAACTAACAGTTTCCCCATATCTGCTTGAGAATGCATGAACAAAGATCTTAAAGGCTTCAAACACACTTGACTATATGGAAAAGACATTAAGGGCCATGCTTGCCACTTATGTATACAACATTTAGAGCATGGTGTGATGCAAGTATCTACTAATGATTAATTTTTCATTGCAACACATGAATAATGATTAATTTTACAACAATGTCAGTTCTATGAGCACATATATTGATCAGGCCAAGTCTTCTCACTTCTCTAAGTACATAGGTGTCAAGAAAATAGAGGTTAGACCCTTTTCCTACCCTACTTTAAAATGTTCCCTATTGACTAAGTGCCCAAGGGAGGACGAAGTAGCCTATCCAACCCCATAGGCTGTAGTCATTGATAAAGGGGGAAACCCATTATCCAATGTTTTGGGGCAACATTGGGTAAATTTGGGGTAGCTAGAGAAAAAAGGCAGAATTGGGGGCTATGCTTGTATACCCTCACATTAAATTAGGAAGAGAGACCCCCATGAGGAATCTATAAATAAAGAGATAGAGTCATTTTCTCATCATCAATTTGGAATGGACTATCTCGGTTTTCTTTGAGCTAGAGCTCTGAGAGTTTTAAGACTCCTTTCTTCTCTTGATTAGTTTTGGTGGAGGCGATCCCACCCTAGCTAATCCCCCTCTCTCCTTTACAACTCTTGCAACATAATATTTTGGAGCATCTATGATTCGTTTTGGAAAGCAGGGAAATGCATTCCCACCGGTTGTTCTTGGTCAATAAGTCATGTTCAAGACAACGAAGGTCTTTTTGTGGGATGCCTAGCCATCATTAGTTTTTCTGGGTAGCAAGATCTTCTCTCTGTGATTTTTCTATGGTGCACCCAAGCTCAGAACCCTTGGTTAAGGAAAGGTAAGGTTGCGAGGGGTCATCTCTGAGGCACTGAAGCCAAACAGGAGGTAGCGAGGCTGTTCTCAACCAAATAGGAGATCATTAGGTTACTAGGTGGTTTTTAGTGCCCATTCTGAAGCATTTAGGGCATCACTTGTATGCGGCCTTCCTCTTGAGTGTATTTAGGGCCAAAATGAATATCTCTTTCAGGGGTCTGTGATCACATGAAGCTTTGAAACCACTCCCCAATAATTACAGGCAAGGTCTGTGATAATGAAACATCCCAAGCAGGCCTCCAGAACCTGTAGTTTGTTGACGTGATGCAGCAACATGATCAACTCTCCAACTACGGGTGAAATTTGGATCAAAAGGGGACTTTCATAAGATCTAACCAACGATTTGACCAGGTTAAGAGACTACTCCAACTACAGATGGAAACTCCAATGAGAGAGGGCTGTCACAAGCTCTTCTTAACAACAAACAAGTTTGGAGGCAGCACAGTTAGACAGTGAGTTGTTAATTAGTATATTATCAACCAAACTTGGATAGTGCTAGTGCAGGTTACAGTTGGAATGTTGATCTGTTGAATATTGACATTACAGTCAGAATTGTATTGGTGGATTATTGGTTGTATAGGTCTACTGTTCATTAGGCAGTTAGCCCTAACTTGTGGTGGTTTGCTGAAGAAACATATGACTGTTAAATATCTCTTATATCATTAGTGAATTATATAGAAGGGTACTTACCATTATATGAGTTGATAAATGTGCACTACTGTTATGATTTTTTTCATGATTGGTTGAAAACACTAGATAAGCATTGAACACCAAGGCCAAAAATTACCTAGGGACATTACACACTTCCATTGGAGAAACGGTAAAAAATGCATTTCAATCTACTTGGATCATAAGCTATAACCAAAGACATTGTATTGTCAAATCCATGAGGTTGGGGTAGGAGGATGGCCCGCAAAAGACAGAAAGGAGTTGCAACAAGGTAGACTTCAGTAGGTGTGCATTTCTATTGAAGAGGATCTCCATAATGTGTCCCTCTATGGTGAGGATGCATGGTAGGACATAATGGTTCAGACGGAGGTGAAGCAGAGGGGATTATATTGCCAAGGGTGCCTGAGTTTGTTTCAGGCTACAATGGATTCATAAGGGAGATGAGGGCTCAAAATTCTATTTTGACTTTTTAAAAAGAAAAGTGGCAATGAAGAGGATCTTGGATTGCTCCATGCAAATGGTTATTTTTTCGGCACTCCAATTGACATTAGAGGTATGTTCAAATTGCAATTTCAAAATATTTTTCTCCTTATACCGTGATGGATCATGTAGTGGCTACAAGAAATGCTTATTGTAAGGTCAATCCTCATAAGGTTTTTATTGGTGACTAGAGTAGGTTGAAGAACGATGACTTCTCAAAAGAGGAGGATTTTGCAGCACTTAGCTACATGAGGAATGGCAAGTCTCCGGGTATAGAATCTAGATGGCATTATGTGTGAATTTTACAAGGCCATGAGCCATGAATAGTGACAATTTTTGTCATTTGGCAAAAACATTCCCAAAAAAGCAGCCACAAACACAATTGGTGATTGGCATCCAATTTCATTGCTTAGTGTGGCACACAAGATCATGGCTAAAACAGAGAGTCTAAGGATGTAGTCAATGCCATGGAAGGTTGTTAGGTTTTCTAACGATAACACAAGTTTTGTGTACAAACAAGTAATCTCAATACCATGGTTTCAACATGTAAAACCTTCAAATGTGCAAAAAAACTAGACAACAACCCCTTTTATTTGAAATTCATTTGACAAAGCTTTTGACTGAGTGGAATGGACCTTCATTATTGATATGTTGGCTCTTGTGGAGTTTGGACCTAGATGCGTGACTATGGAGAACACATTGTTCACTAATACATTAGCTTTTATATACCAAATAGTGCTTAGATAAGTTTAGTTGATGATGCTCATGCTTGTTTAGACATAATCAACCTGGCATCAAGTGATGTGTTTAGTGACTAACAATCTATTTTTTTCTTGGTGGGGTTGGACTCTCTTCCTAACTAGAATCCCTCAGCTTGGAAATTTACCCCACCTTGGCTGGTTGTTAGATATTTGGGTATTCCCTTTAGTCTAGATCTTTTGCCAATATCCATGTACAATTGGTGACTTCAACAACTACAAAGGAAACTTCCTGTTTAGCATCATCAAAACCTTCCCTTTACAAGGAAGTTGACCATGGTTGCACAATCCTACTAGACTTGCAAATATATTGTGTCTTGTTGGTTGTGTAGCAAGGCCTGATATCAATAGTAGAGCAGATTTTGAGATTGTAACCATGGTCTCAATAAAACAAAAGGGTCTTCCATTGGCCCCTTGGGATGTGTTACTATCCCCAAGGATGTCAGGGGGCTTGGTTTGATCAAACTTTCCACTCAAGTGTCTATTTTGGCTACCATATGAGTGTCAAGGGGTGTAGAGGGTGATGCTCCATGGCAGGTTCTGTTGTTACTAGTATGATGTCAACAAGTGGGGAAAGTGCAGGGGGGATTTTTCTTTGTGTGATATCATCTCCTTCATCCTCGACCTGTTTATGATAGTAGCACTGGGCAGGTACTTCCGAACAGATTTGAGTGTCTAGACATGTGATTGGATGAAAAGGGAATTTCATCCAAGTGTATATGGTCTGAAATCTGTAGCAGAGTGATTTCTGCAGCAAGGATCATTCCCAATAAGGTTGTACAATAGAATTCTGTAGATCAGCCAACAACAGTGGCACAATGAGGCCATACTCATCTTAAGAGAGAAATGCGAGTTGTGTGGAGGGTTCAAAACAATCATGTGTGTTGCAGTAGGGCCGCATGTGCTGTGCAAAGTGAGCAGAGAAATCACGCGTGCCATAGGAAGTAGTAAATTGTTGCACGTGCTGTGGGCAGGGGTGCAAACAACCACACTGGTGACAGAAAGGTTGCACTGCAGGTTGAGCATATGGCAAGTCGCGTGGGTGCTTAGGAGAATTCGGGTAGTATAGCTTGCACAGAGGCCCATAAAATCTCTATAGTTGTTGGAGATTGTAATTTTCCACAAAGGACCATGTTCCCAGTAAGGAAACCCTTGTATGATAAGATGTTAATGAACACAAAATTTTTATGTGCAGATTTTCTGTGTATGCATGTGTGGGATTGGTGCCCAATTTGCTACTGCTGATTTTTATTTTATTTACCTATTAAATACCAACAATGCTTTTTATTTAGTAAGCTGAAACTTTAATTAATTTACAACAAGGAAATTTACTAGAAATTACATTTTCCAGTTGCTAGGGTTAAGAAAATTTAACACACCAAATTCCAGGTCTCAAGCTCACTTATTTGAATTTCCTAGAGTAATTGGGTAGCATGGAAAGAAATTGTGGGCTTGGCTAGATGGAACATGAAAGACAAATTGGGATCTGGCACACACTCCATTTGGTGTTGGAGACGTAGGGTGATTTCATTCGATAGTTGCCCCACCTTCAAGCTCACACATTCAACAAGAAAGGCATCCTCTTTTGGGGAGACATGTCAGATGAAACTACTTGATATTAGATGAATTGGTAGTGCTTGTCTTAAGAGAATGACCTTCTCGACCCTAATAAAGATTCAAATATGGAGTTGGTAGATCCACAACAAGATCTAATGAAAATAAACATTGGATTGTCGTCTCCATTTTGGAAGGACTGGGAGTGGAGTTTTGGTAAGCCTTTGTAATAATATTTCTCTTCTCAACTATACTCAATATTGCATCAACAATATCAAATATCCCCCTAAGCTCAATGGAAATAAGTTTCCAGTGAATCATCCTATTGTTCGATATCTTTAGTAGAAGCACTGCTTTCTCTTGTAACATTTCTAGTTTCTTCTTATTTTGGCTGCACTGCATTATGGGATGTGGGTTTAATGCCAACTTTGCTCCCTCTTCTCAAAGATTAGGATCCACAACATATAGACTTGGTAGCAGCTATTGTGCATGTTCTTGAGGCTTTTATGGATTATAGTAATCCTGCTGCAACTGCCTTTAGGGGTTTAGGAGCCTTGGACAACACCATAGCACATTTGAAGTCTGTCATTCTGAGGATAGTAATTCACTTGAAATAATTGCGGTGACTAACTTTTTTAGTCACCTAGTCACTAATTTCATCATTTTTTACTAGTGAATGCTGCTAATTAATACAGTTCTCGCTTTGTCATATCCATGGATTTTGTATCAATTAGGGGCAATTATTGATGGACTAAACCATAGCATACCAGTAGGGGGAGTGAAAAACATTGAATGTTGTATGCACAAAGAAACGTTATTCTGTACTTCCTAGGTATAGTGTATTTTCACATCTTATTGTGTTTAGACAAAATGACCTGAATATGTTATCATATGTGGTTTTATCAAACTTTACTAGGGTGTAATCAGTTATAAGAGTACGCTGGTTTCAGGGAAACAAGTTTTATTTCAAAATTGGTTTATACTTTCCTTCATATATTAGCTTTCTTGCTATTTCTTGAATGAGTTGCAAAGCATTATGAATTGGTTAATAGTCTAGTTGGATGAGTAGGTCAGGACCAAGATTTGGTTACTGTCTTTTCACCTCTATTTTTGTTTGTTGCCATTTTTGACATTAATTTCTTTTAAAATGTCACGTATGATGTAAGCTTTTCTTTGTCCCATATGGCCACGAAGTTTCATGGAATGTTAAATAAAAGATATCTATGTAGTGACTTGCCGCTTAAATTATTCTAAGAGCTTAAACGTGCAAATGTCGCTTCTTACCTTTTTAATGCGTCCATTACTCTAGTTAGAATGATTTTGCGTTTCAGTGATTTTATTATTATTATTCTAGAATTGCATATTGAGATGCAATTGAGATAACCTAGAATGTTAAATTAACTCATCATATCAAATTGTGACACCTTAGAAAAATATTTAATGTAAAATTGTCTATGGAAAACATTGTCATTTGGAATATTTGTCAAGTTAATGTGCTTTATATTGCAACGTTTACAATCATAATATCATATTACTTTACACAATTACTATTGGAATGTCAAGAGGTTTCTAAAGGAATATCCAATTGACAATTTGTTTGGTCGTGTCACATCTAGCAAGCGAAAGGAGATGCCTTAATTTAGAGCTTTGGCATGGCCGTGCCAAACCGCTTGTGTTCTTACATGTTGTTGGAAGCAAGGTTGTTTATTTTCCACAGGGTCACAATGAGCAGGTGATGTGGTTTCTCACTAATTTTTAATTTGCAATCACTAATTTTTAATTTGCAATCTTCTTTTGGATACAAGTGACTGAAAATAATGAATGCTTGTCTTCTTTTCATCATACAATGTGACCCCAATATTTTGAAATTTTAATGTTACGTAATGAAACTGATCATAATCAATGTGATTTCCATTAGTTGCTTCAACAAACAAGGAGGTTGTTGCTCATATATCGAATCTTCCAACTCAATTAATCTGCCAACTTCACACTGTTACAATGCATGTGGGTTCTTTGCATTTCATCCTTGCTTTGGTTGTGAACCACTTTCATTCATATCGTTATATATACAAGATTTAAAATTTAATAAACACTTTATTGACTGCCAGGTAGATTTGGAAACATATGAATTATATGCTCAAATGACATTGCAACCTCTTAATGTTGTAAGACATTTTCAATTTCATTATTTGTGCTTTGCCGTAATTGTCAATTTTGGTGAGAAATGCTTTGGTACTTGTTCCATTTGTTTAGGAAACTAAAAATTGATGATACTGTACAACAAGAGAAAAAAGATTGTTATCTTGGTTCTGATCTTGGCACACCAAGCAAACAACTGAATAATTATTTTTGTAAAACGTTAACTACAAGTAACACTAGTACCGATGACAGGTTTTATGTGCCATGTCGCATTGTGGAAAAAGTTTGTCCTCCACTTGTGCAGTTCTTATTTTCCCATAGCTATTCTATTTTTGATTTAATAGATAAGTGCGTAGACTTTTAGACCTTTTTTAAGAGAAGACCGCATTCTTTAAAGGAGCAAAAGGTAAGGGTATTTGTCGTATTTTTCTCTTATTAATTTTTTATTGTTTTGGGCAGGATTTCATTTAGCAACCACCTTCCCAGGAATTGACAAACAGGGATATTCATGACAATGAATGGAAATTTTGACATATTTTTCGGGTAAGTTATAGCAGTTATTTGAATGTTGTTTTGGAATAAAAGTGGATAGTGAATATGTAATTATGTGCAGTTTCTTTTGATACTCTTATATCATTGCAATGAATTTTGAAATGTATACATGTAGTGCATATATCAAACTTGTTGCCACATTTGAAGTCATACGTGGTAGATCTATTTTAGAATTCTTGTTAATGGTGTTAGTAGCTACTCATACACTCTAAAAAGTATCTGATATAGCTAGTCCCCAGTTACTTTACCTTTGAATGTGGACCCAACATGTTTAGTTTTTCTCTAGATATAATTTGTTGGCTTTTGGGAATTTGATTCTTTTTCCCTTGGAATAGTATGCTGACAATTGCAAATTGTTATATTGAAGCTATATTCCCGATTAGTATCGCAATTTACAAAGTCTTGTCTTATTCTTTTTTAGTTTATGGTTGTAATTTTTTGTCATCAATACTTTGCTCCACCCATTAGATTTCTATTGACAAGTTTTATTGTTGAAGTGTCACTGCTTCTTAAATATAACTAGAGGAAACGATACAACTACAAAAGTGGAGCATGGGACATTCTTAGTAGAAATTGCTAGCTCTGCTGTGTTTGGTTATATAGGATAAAATCAAATTTGCAATGTACCATAAGCATGCGAATTCAAAATATTGGGATAAAAATGTGTGTTTCTATTTGCATTTATTACTTTAGTTGAAGATAACATTTCATCAACAAATGTTGTACACTAAGAACACAGTGGGTTCAAAATTTATTCTATGGTGACGTTTTATTTGCTTTGTTTATACAGGTCATTTGGCCAGATAGTGGCCACTATTTCCCAATTGAAGAAAACTTGTTCGAGTTTCTTGCTTTTATGGTGAGAAATGACATTAACAATATAGTTTATGTTGAGGTATACATCGTATAAATCCTTTATAGTCTACTTTAGTTTATATTCCAGAGTTCATCGACTTTCGTGTCTTATACTTTGCATTGTATTTTTATTTTTTTTTATTTTTTTTGGTGTGCAGAAAATGAACTCAGTATTGATGGTAAGAAGCAGGAATTGAAGAAAGAGGAGAACAATAACACTAGAGTGACAAAATGCAAATTAAAGAGAGAGAAGAGAACTGGTATAGTGGTACTTCGAGAGTCAATATCCTGTATAAGACACACATAGAGACAGATTGTCAAATCTTCAGAGTTGGTGAATTCATTTGCAATGTCTTGGCAACACAATGATAATGTTTTGAAGTGATGAAACAATATTTCATGTGTAAATTGTACTCCAACCAATATTAAGTTGGAAACTCATATGTAATACTTGACATTTTATATAATATAATTTGTTGTTCAAATTCTTTATAGTTTCACTTGATATTACTTAATATTGTAATTAACATATGTAACTTTGCGTTTTCATAATAGATGAACATGTGCGTTATATGATATTTCATTTTTTAAAAAAATTAGTTGCAAAATCATACTAATTAATTTATGTTAATTAATAATAAACACATAAAATCAATCTAAAAGTATTAGATAGACAGTTTATGTTTATTAATGATGAACGCAAATAAAATGAATATACGACTAAATTAGTTGCTTATGATGATTGTTAATGAAAGTAAATGAAATGAATATAAACTACTAAAGTAGTCATTTATATAACGAATATTAAACTACCAAAAAATAAATAAATGACTATTGCAAATGATAAATTTGTGATTACAAATGACTAAATTTTGCATATATACGACTATCAGTAGCTAATTTACAGTATCTTATAACACGACTAAAATTTAGTCAATTTTTTTTTGTCATTAATTGGTTTCAAACGATGACTAAAATTTGCATATATATATATATATGACTATTAGTAGCTAATTTACAGTATCTTATAACACGACCAACATTTTGGTCATATTTCTTTAGTCATTAAATTGTTTTCTCAGGTGATCATTTAATAATATATTTTATTGTATATTTGGTCATTAATTGTGACAATTAATGACCAAATCAATGATTAAATCAATGACTAATTCAATGACTAAATTAATGACCAAATCAATGAATAAATCAATGACCAAATATACTACTAGACGACAAAAATGAGACGATCAATTAATGACTAAGCTAAAAACGACTAAAAGTTGGTCGCGTTATAAGATACTGTAAATTAGCTACTATTGGTCACCGACTGGAAAATAGTTGTTTATATGCAAATTTTAGTTGTTTTTTTAGTAACTAATTAGCCATTTTTTACTAGTGCCCTTTCTTTGTCTGTTTCTGCATCCTCCTCTTCTACTTCGCCTGGTGAAAGTCTGGATTCGAGTAACCAAGTGGCTACGAAGAAGAAGAAGTTAGATAAAGGAGAGGCTAGCTCTGCGGCTATTGCGCCTAAGAAGCCTTCCATTGATAAACCTTCTGACCCTCCGCGGAAAGTCAAGTTCCCTTGCATGTTGTGCACAGGAGACCATCTTCTTCGAGATTGCCCTGGCATTCCCAAGGTGCTTGAAGCATGGTCCAACGATCGTCTGTCGTTGCCTTTGGCTTCTGGGAGTCAAGTTGGGGGCACGTCTTCGGCTGCTGGTAAGGCTCCTAAGAAGCAGGGTAAGATTACCAATCCCTGTAAGTTGTGTGAAGGGCACCATGCCATTCACCTTTGTCCATATATGGATGAAGCCAAGCAAGTGTTGGACAACCTGATTGTTTCTACACCATGCCTTTCCGCTGGTTACAAACAACTCTCTTTGAGTCATCCACCAGTTGATCCTACAATTGGTCAAGAGTCATCCTTGGTCGATCCCGCTCCCCCGAAAATTCAAATTCAGGAATTCGTTCCCGACCAACCATTGGTCGTGGGATCGGTTGAGCTGGCCCCGTCTGCAGTGCACCAGGTCTTTTCCGTGGAGAGTGGATCTCACACCCCTCGTGTTCTTCTTGTTTCTTCATATTCCTCAGACTTGGAGAAAGATTCTCCTATCCCTGTATCTCAAGAAGTTGCTCCTCCTCCTCCCGTGATGGAGGTCCCGAAGGATATCCCTCCCACCTTCGAGATGGAGGTCGTGGAGGATGCTCCTTCTTCCGTAACACCAGGGGAAGACCATCTCATTTCTATGGTAGCCCCTCCGAGTAGTTTGGTCGCTTCCTTTGATTGGAATCGATTTGCGGGATACCGCCCTCCGTCTTATGTGCCTTTCGATATAACGGTACAAGCCTTTGGTCTGGTTGTACCCAGCACCATTATAGACGAAGGTGCATCTGTTAGTATTTTATCCTCAACTACTTGGCAAGCTTTCGGTTCGCCGCCGCTTGCGCCTGTTACGCAGAATCTGTTGACATTTAACAGAAGAACTAGTCAACCGCTAGGGATCCTTCCAAGGTTACCTGTTACTTTGGGAGGTAAAACCGTCCATATGGACGTGATGGTTGTTCCAGGCCCCTTGGATTTCAATCTGCTTTTGGGGCGCAATTACACCTATGCCATGGGAGCGCTTGTCTCCTCCCTTTTTCGTGTCGTTTGTTTTCCACATGAAGGACGGATCGTGACCATTGATCATCTTTCGTTCTTTGGTCCTGATGTGGCAGATGGCCCGCCATCATCCCTTCCTGGTTTTTATCCACCTGTTGTATCTGCCCCACCGCAAGTCAACTATGTGGCTACCTACCCCATGCCGGTGCTCAGTGATAGTGTCGTTGTGCATAGGGCGCTGGGGGCATTGGGTCCCGACTCCCAAGATGTTTTCCTTCCATCGGATGAGAACCTCTTGGAAGCCACGACTTCTTGTTCATTATGATGAGGTCTGTCGGAGCATGGTTCCTTTCCTATGTCAAGCTCTTTAAAAAATGAAACCAGGTTCTCAGAGCACAGTTCATTTTCTTGTGTCAAGCTCCTTAAAAAATGAAACAAGCAGGTTGGAGCAGAGTTTGTTTTCTTGTGTCAAGCTCCTTAAAAAATGAAACAAGGTGTCCATAGCATAGTTCATTTTCTTGTGTCAAGCTCGTTAAACAATGAAACAAGATCATCTGAGGATAGTTCTTTTAATGTGTCAACCTCGTTAAAACAATGAAACACGTTACCATTCAATTCGATTCTTTGATAAGATCTCATAAAATCCCAGTCGAGTCTTTATCTTGATCTCGTAACTTGAACCTTCACTCCATCTGTCTTTCATATGGATTAAAGCTTGTGGGGCATGTACCTCGAATTGAGTCACCATGTTGGGGGCATGCTTACTTTTTCAAGCATAGTTTGTTTATGTTTCAAGTTTGTGTAAAAATGAAACCAGTTTCAAGCATAGTTTATCTTTGTTTCAAGCTTGTGTAAAAATGAAACCAACTTCAAGCAGAGTTTCATGATTTCAAGCTTGTGTAAAAATGAAACCATTCCCATTTTACCTCTTGTGATTTCCATTTTATCAGCCTGTTTTGCCAGATGAGCCTTGGTTTTCTCATTCCATCGTCCTTATCTGCTTTGTTGATCATATGCCTTCACTTGGTTGTTTTACCCATTCCTGAGGAACTGTTGCGATGAGTGGTCTTTTTAGTCAGCCTTTTGACCTTTATCCTGTTTTGAGCAGTTCCATCATTACCGGACCCAGCTGCTACCCTTTATACCACTCGTTCCTCCAGGAGGAGTCAACTTTCATCTCTTTTCTGACTCTCTAAACATGAAAAGATTGCCGAGTTCCTTATCGTTTCGATCTCGTTAAAGTGGCTGCGAAATGACATCTACCCAGTATACGTTTACCCATTTTTCGAGCTGGGATAGATTATTTACGAAAAAGGAATACCCTAGCCTATCGCGACTAGGAGGTTTTCTCAGACATAGTTTTCTACCTTTTCGGATCTAAGGAACTATCTACGAAAAGGGACTGTTGGAGTTTACTTTTCCGCTGTCTTTTCAAACTCTCTAAACATGAAAAGATGCTGAGTTCTCCCTTTGTTAGACTCGTTAAACCCTGATGACATCGGATTCAGTCGTAATGATGATATTCGAGTTTCTCCTTCCTAGGGCTCGTTAAATGTACTAGGATGGATTCGTCCGAAGGATGGACTTATATTACAAGCATATGTTATCCCCTTCAAGCTTGTTTTCAAAAATAATTAGGGTACTGGCCAGAAATGGTGGGGAAAATGGAACCAGTATCATCGTCGTGTCGGCAGTATGTCGCTCTTGAACATGTCACTTGTCTGCATTCGTGTCGGGTTGGGGACATCTCACCTCATTATCCGTTTGCCTCCGTGGGTTTGGGTAATCCTTTTTGACCTCTCATCTGATCTTTTCCTCGTCATCATGCCCTCAGATCCTTTGATGTAAAATACTGCCAAATCCACTGTCAACCGCCAATATGTTCAAGAGAAGTTGACCTCTGCGACGTTTCAACCTTCCTCTAATTCTCATCTGGTCCTGATTCACAAAGACATTATGTTCCTCTGTCTCGTGTTGATGATGTGGGAAACACTATGGCCCACCTTCAATCAAGGTCACTTCCTGTCGACTTCATTTCATTATCCGAGAAGCTAAGCTAGAGACTCCCTTCTGGTATCTTGGAGCCAGCATGCCTCAATGGCAGGTTCTTCGCGTTCGACGTGAGGTTTTCATCATTGGCCTCTGATTGAGTGATTCTATGAGTGTTCGATGCCAGCTCACTGATTCACATGTCGTAGATTGTACCTATAGTACCTTGAGGACCATTGTCACTATTGGTGCTACCTCTCGCGTTTATTAACAGCTTTCATCATTGGCTGGTAATCAGGTGATGTTCTTGCATGTTCAACTTTAGCTCACTTATTCACATGCTTGAACTTGTACTCTGTTCGAGTCAAGATGGAGCACAAGACCCTGGATTTTGTCTGTTAGAATCCAGGCTGCGATTTTGTGGATTATTATGATTGGTTACATGACTCATTCATTGGATGGCTGCGACCATACCTAAGTCTATTTATCGATCTTCACTGGATGGTTGTGTCCATACCTTGGATCTGGATTATTGTATACTCTATTATGGATGGCTACGCCCATACCACATATATCATGTATTTGAGATATCAGTTGTACTTGTCTACACAGGTTTTCCGACGGCAATGTTTTCTGTTGGACACGTTCTCGTAAAGCATTTCACCCCTCTCTCTCTCTTGGGCCTCATGCTTTAGGGGGCATCTGTTACACAGCAATTTGTCACCATCCCTGCAATCCCCCGTCCCGCACATTGGAGGGATTATTCCATGACCTGTGAGCAGTGACATGACCTGAAACCAATTTCATGGCATCCCCCTGAACAAGGACATTCATTCCCCTGAAGACAATTCCTTGTGACAAAACCCTAAAAATAGCCTTTATGGCCTTGGCGCGACTAGTCAGTTCAGCCCTCGTGCCAATGGGTAAAATCCTCCAAAGAGGGTGCGCCAGCTGGCGCACTGTCACAGTGTTATACCCGTGCCAGGCTTATTAAGGAGTGTTTTTAAAAAATAAATGGCGGAAGATTGACTCCAACCAATTCCTGAATTGGTCTCTAAATTGAGTTGGGAGGTTTGGCTCCAAATCTCCATGTAGAGGAAGTAGTTTTCCACCTCTCATGGAAGCTTCATTGAGGATAGGGCCAATCCCATGATTGTAGGGATCCCAACTCCCCTTCCACCATCTATATAAGATTGCCATTTTCCTTTGCAAGCTAGCCTTCAAGAGCCTTCATAGCCTAGAGAATGCTGCAAGAGCCTTGATAGTCCTCATATAGCCAAATTAGTAGCAAGGATATTATTGTCAAGACAACCGAAGAGAGAGGTTTGTCCCATTTCCGACGAGCTTTACTGAGACGTATTCCGCTGTCGACCCGCCGAAGAAAGATTCAACGTCAAAGCCAGGTTGTATCTTTCTTTGTATTAATTAATGATAAACGACTTTGGTTATAGTTCCACTCATATTGTTCATTGTGATCATGAGTTGTGTCTTCTCTGACTGATACATAATTGCATATATTGGGTTTTACGCTTGTGTGTTTGTCGTGTTTTTTGTATGTGCAGGTGTTCGATCGCACCAAGTGGGAGAATTGTGATCTTCCGGAGCAAGAAAACGGAAGCACTATCTTCTCTACGAACAACAGCGATGGACTTAAGGTAGGCCTTTTTCACAATTTGGTCTATTACAATTAGGAACTTGCACCTTAGCGTGATATGGTTGTTGCTAGACCCTATCTTGGCTAGTAGGGATCGCCTCTGTCCACAGAGAGTATTTACCTCTACAACTGTTACACAACAATTTGTCACCGTCCCTGCAATCCCCCGTCCCGCATATTAGAGGGCTTATTCCGTGACCTGTGAGCAATGACATGACCTGAAACCACTTTCATGGCATCTCCCTGAACAAGGACATTCATTCCCTGGAAGACAATTCCTTGTGAAAAACCTTTAAAATAGCCTTTATGGCCTTGGCACGACTAGTCAGTTCAGCCCTCGCACCAATGGGGGAAATCGTCCAAAGAGGGCGCGCCAGCTGGTGCACTGTCACAGTGTTATACCCGAGCCAGGCTTATTAAGGAGTGTTTTTTAAAAATAAATGGCGGAAGATTGACTCCAACCAATTCCTGAACTGGTCTCTAAATTGAGTTGGGAGGTTTGGCTCTAGATCTCCATGTAGAGGAAGTAGTTTTCCACCTCTCATGGAAGCTTCCTTGAGGATAGGGCCAATAACATGATTGTAGGGATCCCAACTTCCCCTTCCACCATCTATATAAGCTTACCATTTTCCTTTGCAAGCTAGCCTTCAAGAGCCTTCATAGCCTAGAGAATGCTGCAAGAGCCTTGATAGTCCTCATAGAGCCAAATCAATAGCAAGAAGATTATTTTCAAGACACCGAAGAGAGAGGCTTGTCCCATTTTCGATGAGCTTTACCGAGACGTATTCCGTTGTCGACCCGCCGAAGGAAGATTCAGCGTCAGAGCCAGGTTGTATCTTTCTTTGTATTAATTAATCATAAGCGACTTTGGTTATAGTTCCACTCGTATTGTTCATTGTGATCATGAGTTGTGTCTTCTCTGACTGATACATAATTGCATATATTGGGTTTTACGCTTGTGTGTTCGTCATGTTTCTTGTATGTGCAGGTGTTCGATCGCGCCAAGTGGGAGAATTGTGATCTGCCGGAGCAAGGAAACGGGAGCGCTATCTTCTCTACGAACAACAACGTTGGACTTAAGGTAGGCATTTTTCGCAATTTGGTCCATTGCAATTAGGAACTTGCGCCTTAGCGTGATACGATTGTTGCTAGACCCAATCTGGGCTAATAGGGATGGCCTCTGTCCGCAGAGGGGATTTACCTCTACAACAAATTGGCGACTCCATTGGGGAGACGTTGATTTGGAGTATTGTCTTGTCTTTTCGGTCGATTCTTGACTTTGTTTGCTTGATCAGCTCTTTTGGCTGGCTCTTTTTGTGTGCTTGGCTTTTGTTTAGTTTCACCATTGGATTGCTCTTTTTTATTTTTGCTTAGTAAACTCGACTGGCGCGCTTATTAGCCTGACAGTCGCGCCAATTGGCGCATGTTGCCAGTGTATTACCCGCACCAATCCTGTTCTTGCGCTAGATTCAGCCTGACGGTCGCGCTAATTCTGTAAGGTGCTAGGGTTTGCTCTGTTTTGAGCTTTCTGAGCTTGATCTGTGATTTTGGTTTCATTTTTACGACTGCCTGAGTGTTCTAGAGCCGTATTTGACTAACTGTGACCTTCATCCTTTGGTTGTTTGCCCTCTTCTATCGATTTTACATTCTAACCCTAGGGCATCTAGGTGCTATAGTGTGTCGAGCCTCCCGTGGGAGTTTTTGGTTTTTATCTGTTCAGTCAATTTGGTGATTGCTTCTCTACATTCGTTTGGTGGTTGTCTATCGTTTTGTTGCGTTGTTTGAATGATTGGTTTCTTCCTCATTTGAATTCTACCTTGTCCCGTTTTGGGCCTAGATTACACAGTTCATTTGAGTCTTCGGGATTTCTTTAGATTTGAGGGACTTTTTGTCAATTTGAGATCTGATTGTGTGTTTTCCATTGAGTGAACTTTCTTGTCTTCGCCCTTTTGTTATCGCTTCTCAAATTGCTTGTTTCATTAGTTTTCATTTTGTTCAGTGCACTTTTCTCTTAAACATTGAAATTAAAAAAAATATCTTTTGCTTTTGATTAGTTAGTGTGAATTAAATCTTTTTTGTGTTATTAGTGATTCGTAACTTGGAAAGAAAAGCTTTTAGTTTCCATTAGTTGCATTAGAGACGTCACTGGTTGTTGTCTAGTCATTTTGTTATTGTGTGAAAAGCTCTTAACTCTCTCGTAATTAGCTTTCATCGAATGAAATGATATACTGTGGCATGTAGTGTGCATTTAGGCGATTTTGAGACATAACACTCGCTAGGGCCTGAAAATTGAAACATAATTGAAGATTAACATTAAAATTTATTCAATTTACACTAAGGCAACATTGAAACATTAACGAAATATTTAGAGGTCTAGGTTAGAGACGTGTTTCGGCGTCATTAAACCTAGTAGCTGTCGTTCGCCTCTTGGATTTAGACAACACTAGCACGGACTTGTGCTCCCCGTACCATCGCGTATATAAAGGGAGACCCCACTAGGTTGCTATCCTTTATTCGTAGGAAGCCGAGTCTGCTGCCTTATACCCGTGATACACCGGACACAACATTCGGGGAGATTGCCTACACGTACGTTAAGTCCTTGGTTGATTTCTCTTTCATTTTTGAACCAAGGTGTATATTTCAGTTCACGGATATTTGGTACACCCTTTGCCTAGAGTTCCAGAGTAGTCAGTTTGATCTTTACTGACTCCCTAAATTTGAAAAGATCGTCAAGCGCTCGTCCTTTCACGCTTGTTTCCAAACTGAAAGTGATAGTCACCTTTCATCTGTTTCTCGACTCTTAAAACATGAAACAGTGAGCTTTCTAAGTTTCAATGTGGTAAAATAAATCACCTGCGATCACACACCCTTTTAGAATTTGCTTGTTGGTCGTTTGATTGTGTGCCTTGGTTCTTAGTCCATGTGCGGTCTTGAGTTGTTGATGGCAACTTTTCCGGAGTTCTCCAACCAAGGGAATCCTGGTCCTTTTCCTCCTTTTGGAAATGTTGGTGCTCCTTATATGGCAACATTGTCCCTTACTGGTTTACCTATTGGGTTGCTTGTTTGGTTGTTTTCAAC
>JAXQQM020076806.1:0-15120 GCA_034641835.2 Pinus albicaulis
ATCATCTTGATCTTTATGATCTTGTACTTTAGCGCTAGCTTCGTGTGGCCACTGTTATTCTGAAACATATATTTTAATTCCTTCCACATAGCATATGGATTTTCCATTCCATGGAGGTTCGAGACAATATGATCTCAAACTCCTTCTAACATAATCATTCTCACCTTTTCTACGTTCTTCTTCCATGCATCAAGATTTTAAGCATCTTCTGAGGCAAGACTGGAATATCAGTGTCTATGAATTCCTTCAGTCTGTTTTCCTATAGCACTGCCTCCATATTTTCCTTCCAAGATATGTAATTTGAATTACCCTCAAGGGAATATTTGAGTCTCAATCCAGAGAAAGACATCCTGATATGTTGCTAGTCCTGAAGAATAAATATGTAAATTCGATTCACATGTTCAAAAAAAAACTCTAGTTATTCTCTTCTATAGTGATTCCAGCTCTGATACCTTGTATAAAATCTAAATAGATTCAATTGATATTGCTATATGCTAAAACAAAATACTTTAATCTATTCTAAAATTTTTGGAAATAAATTAAAATCGCATAATCACATGAACAAGAAAGAAAAATAATTCAATCGCACAACACAAAGATGAATCTGGGGAAAGCCTCAACTAAAAACCAAACTATATATATATTGCATTAAGTCAATAATATGAAACAACGATGCTTCTCTCGGGCTTGATATCTCTCTACACTATCTCTAACTATCTCACTCTGATCCCAACAATTTTGGTACAATACTTGACCAAAAAATTTCCTCTGGGTTGCTCAAACTAGCTTACACATTCCTGGGGGAATTGAGCCCCTATTAATTATGAAATTACCAAGAATTGGTTGTGGAATTCATCTAAGGCATCCTGTTGACCTCATGCATAACCTGTACAATTTTATAATAGTACAACCGATAGTCTACTTCCCTTTAACTCCAATCTCAACTCAGTCACTCTTAGAAATGACATGCAACAATTATTTATAGCGAATTATCAGTTATCTGATTGATCACTGCATGTGAATTAAATCATATTTAATTCATTGCACCTCTCACTAGATCATCCATCAGTTGGAACTAGTTAAACTGATTTTAACACAAATAATTAAGTTAAACAATTTACAACTCAAAATAAACGAAAACTAGACCCTCTAAAAATCAGAGTGAACTCTACATGACTCCAATTTGACCCTAAACTCGAATTAATTGAGCTAACTAACTCTTCCTAACTCAGTTAACTCATACAAGCTGTCATGTGATGTGGAATTACAATTTCCTTCTAATTTAATTAAGTGTAAATTAAATTATAAGCCCTTCTTGTTCCCAATTTCTATAGAGAAAGTTGTGCAATTGGTTGGAAAAGTTCCCAAGAAACATTATGTGAATTGGAGCATAGAATTGTGATGAAACTTGTGCTAAATATTCCCAACTTCAATTAGTTGTTTTGAGTGCAAACATATATTTCAAACTTTTCCAAATCTAGAGTTTTTCATAGGAACAACTTCCAATGGACTATGAGACCAAAAAGCTAAAAAATCATGAATAAAGGCACCCTATTCATGTTAAATATATGATCATAGTTTACATTGTTATAAGCATGGATGCATTTCTTGTTAGTTAATTCATTTGTTATGAAGATGGAAAATGTGGAAATAAGTTACTTTGCGACTTATCTAAGGTTTTCAATTAAGAAAACATGGTGACAAGACTTCTTGGAAAAGTTTCACATGACCATCAAGTATTAACCAGATAATTTGAACACAATAGCATATTCCTTAAGATAAAATACGTAACTTATAGCCTTAGAGGAGGATATGTTGTTGATGCCTATGGGAAGTTAGGTGTAGGTTTTCTTCGACTTGCAAAAGAATATCAAAGAGGTTTTATAGAAGGATCTTGCAACTTTGAACATCATCAAGTAGGTGAAGGAAGGTAAGACTAATAACATACTTTGGTTATTGCATGTATGCATCTAATTCATCTAACCTTAAAAATGAATTTTTAAGGGGGTATTACGCTCCATTTTTAGAAAGCCACTGAGGACCACGAAGAACAATGAAATTGGTGGAATGATGTTACTACTAGGAGTGTGAAACAATACATGGTAGAATAAGTCCAAGCCTATCTTGTGTGCTAACATGATAAGAAAAACACCATAATGAAAGATAAATAACTCCAGTATTTGCCAACACTAGAGAGACCTTGGGCAAGTGTCACTATGGAATTCACCATGTGACTTCCTATTTCATAAGGATGTAATGGAATATTGGTTGTTGTTAACCGATTTTCCAAGTATTCCATATTCATAATAATAAATATGTTATCATACAAATGCCTCGAAAATGATAATAATTCAACAAATATAATCCACTTGAAGTAGGAAACCTCCATTTACAATCAATCTAGTGATAAGATAAGATATGGAAATATTTTTTTTTGTAAATTCCGGAGGGACTATTCACATTAATTGAAAAAAATAGTGTTACAAAGAAGAGCCAACTTGACTACAGTCCTTGGACCTGCAATTTTACTAGAAGGATCCCACACCCAGGGGGAAGGTATACAGGGAAAGAGAAGCTGGGTAGGGAGTTCAAAAACCATGTTATCAACAAAATCTGAGCACGCAGGCTCGAGACAACAAAAAACAAGCTCACAGGCTCAAAACAAACAGAAAAGGAAAAAGATTGCATATCAAATAAAAACCAACATGAGCTACATCCCCGGAGGATCCACGGTATCAGCTTCGTCAATTCCATCCTTGTCGATGTTGATCGGCTGCTCAGGGGTGCCAACCAACCATTTTGTGGGGGAGCGCTGAGAATGACCCGCGTTCTGAGGAGGGGGCTTCGAAGGGCCTGCCTCTGTTTTGACACTCGCGCTCTGTTGAAGCTTGGATCGATTCTTCAGAAGCTCATAATGTGGCGAGGTGCTCTCCACAAAGCGCAGGTGATGAACCGTGTGGACGTAGGTTTCAAACTTCTGTGACAGGGACTGTATATTCTTTTCAAAATTCTTGCTGACATTGTTTTGCTCCTGCAGAGCTAGAGAGAGGAGATTTTTAGTATTCCAATGCAGGTCGACCGCTCTTGTAAAGAGATTCTCCCTGCTGCGAGTCAGACCAAGGTTCGGGATCCACTGAAATTCATCACCCACCGCTTCCGTCGGGGTGGCCTGCCTCCGAGCCGCAACCTCTGCATCCAGACCCTCCTAGAATTCCTGCAACGGCTCAGGGGTGACTTCCTTGAAATGTCGAGCCACGTTTCGAGCCTGGGTCTCAGCCCGGGTCATGGGTGGTCTAGCAGGGTTATCCCAATAGGAGGAGCAACTGCGACGGGGGGGACGGGGGGGAGGGGGGTGTCTTCGGCGAGGACCATGGTGGAAGCCTTGAAAAGAATGAGACAGAGCGTCTGCAGGGAGTCGAGGGAAATCAGAGAAGAGGAGATGGGGGAATTTCTTCACCAGACTAAAGAAGAATGAGAATAAAGCTTGCAGACGGGGAGATAAATAGGGTGGGGCGAAAGGAATCAAGCCACCTTCCCAGGACTAAGATGCATGGTAGGCCGGTTAATGGAAGCGTGTGAATTCATTGCGGTATGCAGGATGACAGACCCTCCCTATCTGAGCCTAGATCTCTCGTCTGTGAGATCGCACTCCTAAGTCATGATTTGGTACATGATCGATATGGATGTCAGGAATCGGTGGCCAGGGAAGGACACCAGCTTTGATCAGATCATTCCTACTTATTTCATTGCAATTATCCTTTATGTCGCTATACTCAAGGGAGGTCCAATCCTTGGACACAAGTCTTTCATGCGTGGTGACCCCCTGGTTGGCCAGGTAATCGTCTAGGCCATTAGCCTTTCTCCTGACCGCATGGAAAGAGATCCATTTTTCCACGTTGATATTGTCACTTATCCGCTGGAGCTGTCTGTTAATACGCCAGCCATTTGAGATTTTTTCTAATTTTCTCCCCTGCTGAATTTTCCTACAAACTTGGGTAGTGATGTGAGAATCTCCCTCCACCAAGAGAGGCCAAAAGTTGTTCTGCTTGGCTATTTCAAGACCTTTAGCCAAAGCCCAAAACTCAGCCACATTGTTGGTGTTGTGACCTAAATTTCCGTAATAGATCCACATGATGATACCCTGAGCATTTCGAAACACCCCTCCAAATCCATCCGAGCTCGGATTGTGCTTGGAGGCCCCATCATAGTTTAACTTGAGGAGAGGTGGGTCTAGAGGATACCATACATTCAGAGGCGAGCGAGTAATCGAAGCAGAGAAGGGAGAGGAAGAACTTCTAGGAATGGGAAGATCAAGGCAGGTTAGAATCCTTTTTTCTACCATAGAAGGCGGTTTGGGGGCATCAAGGAGCTTTTCTATTGAGGCTGAATCCCTCATGATGATATTTATGCTAAAGATGCTCTGCTCTTCTGAGGAAGCCACATTCCGGAAGATCTGAGAGTTACGCTCCTTCCATATTGCCCAAAACATAATGCCTTAAAGCAGATTTCAAGCCAGATTGACCAAAGGTTGGCTAGAGAAATCAGAGCTCCAATCTTCCAGGGTAGTATGTATGGATTGAATAGCATGGTCTAAGGTTTTGAAGAAAATAAGGAACCAAGACCATATGTTAGAGGCGAAAGGGAAAGTGTTGAAAAGATGGTTGATCGATTCAGAATTCGACAAGCAAAGGCTGCAAATCGAGGGGCCTTGAAAACATTTTCTTTGAAGGTTGTCCCATGTAAGATTTTTCTTGTGCATCATTAACTAGATGAAGAGGCTGATCTTTGGCTAGTGCTTTCAATTCCACAATCTTTTCCATTTAATATCCTCTTGAATATAGGTCGAGTTTTGTAAAAGATTGTAAGCTTCTTTTATGCTGAAGGTTCTTGTTGTGTTTTCTCCCCATCGAAGAATGTCAAGGCCTTCCTCTTTTTGAATCTGCCTCTTGCTAAGCTCTTGCATGAGAGTCTGAAAAGAATGATGGATATGTCTAGGAGGAGGTCATTGAAATTCGTCCACTCCCTCCAATCTATAATATTGTCATTCTTCTAGTAGTCCCTCAATTTTATTTTCTTTTTCTCCTTCAGGTAATCTTTTAGGGGTCTATAGGTCTCTGTATCCAATCTTGGGCTCTGCTCCCATGCATCATCCCAGAAAAGTGCTTGCTGACCATTTCCAATTTCCCAGAAACAATGTTGTTGAATTAGCAGTCTGTTTTCCCAGGCCTTATTCCACATCGGTGATCCTTTGAGATTGCTAGAAAGCCTAACGATAGAATCCCATGGAGTCGTGGGAGCATATTTTGCCTTCCAGAGGAGAGCCCAGTTTTTTGAGGAGTTTTTCAACCATATCCACCAAGTTTTAGCACCCAAGGCCCTACCAAGGAGATCAGGGTCTCTAAGACCAAGACCCCTTGCATGCTTTGGAGAGCACACTTTATCCCAGGTGACCAGAGCCCATCGTCCGTTGATGGCTTTACCTTTCCATAGGAAATCTCTTTGGATAGTTTTGATTTGGCTGGAGACTGATTTTGGAGTTGCAATAGCCGAGAAAAGATATATTGGCATGGCTTGGAGGACAAACTTGACAAGGATTAATCTCCCGGCAAGATTAAGAGCCCTGAAGGTCCAGTTTGAAATATTATTTTTGAGCTTGGAGATGAGAGATTACCAATTGGAAAAGGCCAGGGGCCTATTGGTAAGAGGAACGCCCAGATATTTGGAAGGGAAAGAGCTTCTTTGAAAACCCATGACCCGAGCAATATGCAATTGGATGGCAGTTGGGGTGTTTAAGAAGAATATTTTGGATTTAGAGTGATTGAAATCCAGACCAGAGGCTAATGCAAAGTCATTGAGGAGTTTCTGAATGGCTAGGGATTCCTTAAGCGATGGGCAACCCATAAGGAGAGTATCATCGACAAATTGTTGATGGGTTCAAGGCGGAAGTTGAGAATAAAGCTTAAGACCAGAGATCAGGCCATTTGCCGAGGTTGCGAAGAATGATCTGCCTAATCCCTCCACCAAAATGATAAAAAGGAAGGGAGAGAGGGGGTATCCCTGTCTTATGCCGTGAGAGGGATTAATGATAGCAGTGGGAGAGCCATTGAGAAGAATGGAGAAAAAGGCACCCGAGACTAGGGCCATGATCCAAGCTATGATCTCTTTTTTGAAACCAAACACCGCAAGCATGTGGCGGATATACTTCCAGTTAATTTTATCGAAGGCCTTGGACATGTCTAACTGGATCAACATCCATGGCTTCCCTTGATCTTTGAGTGTATGAATGATCTCCTGAGACAAAATGATGCTATCCATTATTTGCCTTCCCTCTACATAGCTTGTCTGGTCTGCTGAGATAAGGAGGGGCAGAAGAGACTTTAACCGATTGGAAATAATTTTGGAGATGATATTATAGATTACATTACAGAGGGAAATGGGTCTGAATTGATCCGAGGTGTTGGCTCTTTTTGATTTGGGGATGAGAGTCAAGAAGGTGGCATTGAGAGATGGGAAAATTGATTTCTTCACCCAAGACTCCTCCACCAAATCGTACACCGAATCCTTAATAGTATCCCAGCAAGCCATGTAGAAGTCGATGGTGAATCCATCAGTACCTAGAGCTTTGCCATTCGGCATTGCTTGAACCGCCTCTTCCAACTCCTCCATAGTTATCTTCTTTTAACATCATCTGATTATGTTCCTTGGTTAATATTGAAGTAATGTGCTTTGTAATTTTTCTGATATGATCCTCATTATTGTGATTACTTTCTTTCAGGATACTTGAGAAATTCCTGTGAAGCTCTTTCTCAATTTGTTTTTGAGTATCCAACATCTGCCCCTGTTCATTCATGAGATTAAGGATTCTATTGACCTTCCTGTGCTGAATCATCGATTTGTGGAAAAAGGAAGTATTGCGCTCCCCCTCTTTGAGCCACTGGATACGTGATTTCAGTCTCCATAGAATCTCTTCTTGAGTAGCCCGTTGTTCCCATTCTTGCTGAAGCTCCGATTCGAGTTGCTTTGTTTCCTCGGTTAAACCGTTCTGAATGATAGTTTGTTGGAGAACCTTGAGCTTGTTCTCTATGACCTTTTTCTCAATGGTAATATCCCCAAAGGTTTCTTTTTTCCACTCTTTTAGCTCTTGTTTTAAAAACTTGAGTTTTTGTTGGAAGCTCTTCATTTTTCTATTTTGTGGGGGAAGATTGGAAGACCACCATTCCTTTATCTTGTCTTGAAAATATGAGTGGGACAGCCAGAAGGCTTCAAACCTGAAGGGAGTGTTTTTGGGTCTTAAGGAAATCTGAAAGGTGCTTTTCTAGCGACACAGTGGTATCTATTTCAGGAGAAGGATGATAAAGCTCTTGAGAAGAAATCTATCCAAACAAGAGGCAATCTGGCACTCCCCCCCTCTCCAATTGTTCCAAGTATGGACCCCATTTTTTGTGGGGGTGTCTATGAGCTTAAAATCATCAAATAGACTTTGGAAAGCACTGGAGTCCAAGTACAGGCGACTGAGACCTCCCCTTTTCTCCTCCAGACTCAGAATCATATTGAAGTCCCCTGCTAGAATATTCATCTGGTAGTTGAGTGAGTGAAGGAGGAGTTTCAATTGAGTGATCCAAGCAAGTCTCTCTTTAACCGAATGGGGACCATAGACATTTGTGATGCAAAGTTTCTCTTTAGTTCCTATGACCTGAAGAATGGTAGTTAGGGCATGCTTGGAAGCGAAAGAGTCTAAAAAGTGGAACCTGGAGTCCTTCCAAAAGGTGGAAATGCCTCCTATCGTGCCTTGAGCAGCGATGGCCATATGGCTATACTGTTCTCTGAAGCAGGTTTGCTGTATGGATCGCATATCAGCCAGACTGCTTTTTGTCTCTTGTAGTAAAAGAATATCAGCTTTTCCAGAGATTAATTTTGATTTGAGAATCCTACGTTTTGAAGGGATATTAAGTCCTCTAATGTTCCATGTTGTGCAATTCATGACAAAATATTTGGAGAGAGAGTGAGAGCCTTTACCTTGCCAGCATTAATGAGGGATAATCCTAGTTCGGCCAAGTGTTGAATTTCTGTTTTTCACCCCTTTCTCTTCTGTTGAGCCTTGGTTATTTGAGTGTTGACCTTGAGATTCGCCTTGACTCCTCCACCTTGATGCTTCCCACCTTTTTTTTGATTTTCTCTTTGCTTTTGGAAAATCTGTTGAAGATTGTATGCTTCTTCAATCTTTTTGAGCTGGTCCTCTGGTATGTCTTCAAAACCTTTGGTGGTCCATTCCTTTGATAATTTTTGCAGATCCATTCCTACCAGTATTTCTTCTAAGGCCTTGTCCTTCGAGGTAGGTGGGTCCTGTGTATAGTCCATTTCGGATACCTCCAGAGTGACCTGTTCTTGCGAAGCTAGATTAGTGTTGTTTTCCATGTTTGTGTCAAGGTCTTTGTTCTTTTCTAAAGTCTGTTCTACACTTTTGTTTGGTTGTCCCTTCTCCAATGTTGTAGAAGTGAGGATTTCATATCTGTTATGCGTGGTCTGTTTGGGTGCTTCCTTTCCCACTGCTTGCCTTCGCTGCTACTTATTTTTATGAAGAACTTTGGTGAAGCCCTGATCATCTCTAGCTTCTGATGTATCCTCTTTTGGAGGTGGCTTTTTCTGTGGGAAGTCTCTAAATAAGTGACCATGTTCGTGGCATTTCCTGCATCGGAAAGGGATGTGCTCATAATCCACCAGTTGAAGCCATATCTCATCTCTGAAATTCAGGGTAATGGCTTCGGGAAAATCTTTTGAAACATCTATGTAGGCGCATATTCTAGCATATGAGGTGTAGTGGCCATTGCGAGTACCTTCTGACATTTTTATATATTCCCCTAGGCCATTACCAATAGCTTGAAGCATCGCTGGTGCCCAATAGTCCGTTGGGAGCGAGTATAGTCTAATCTAGACCGGGACTCTTGTGAAATATTCTTGTTCAGGCATGAATTTTTCCTTCCAAAATGTCATGTAAAGGCCAGCAGAGTTAAAAAAATATGGCCCTCCCTCAAAAATGTGATCCTTGTCTTCTAACAGGGCGAACACCACTGTGAAAAAGCCCTTCGAGCCAAGCTGCAGTTTTATGGCCCATTTTGGGTTCCACGTAGCTTGTATCCATCCTTTCAGAGCTCTTTCTGAAAACCAGATCCCCATAAACTTACAGATAACTGCATGTTCTTTCATATAATCTATATATACCTCTATATCTGGTTCTTGTATTATTATCTCTGGAATTTTTGCATCCTTCGGGTGACAGGCTTTTATTGTCTGTCCTTTGTCCTGGTACGCTTTTGTGATCCCTAAGTTGGGGTCCTCCGGATGCCTTGGAGTGGTTGGGATTCCAGCCGAAGTTCCCGCTTTCTGAAGTCCTCCCTTGTTAGGGCCCTGGCGCCTGGAAGCAACGTCGTTAGCCTGAACCTGTATTCTGTTGTTAATAACCTGATCCGATCTTGGACCAGCTGAAGAGGCCATTAAGTGGGTAAAGAAGGAAGAGCCAGGGGCATGAGAGGAGCCCAACACCTGCTCCTTGAAGGAAGGTCCACGCTTCATGACCGTCGGCTCCATGTCAGGCCCGCTTAGAGAGCGCCCTATGGAGAGCAGAGGGAAGCCAGCTGCAGGGACAAAGCCCGCAGAAGCCCTTAGCGCCGCCAAAGGAAGCTAAGGTTAGGTTGACTACAGAGTTGTAGAGCAAAAAAAATTTCTTACACAATTCGCTATCTTCCCCAATGAAATGTTGTTTTGTACTGGATGGGGATAATATTTTTATATGTTGGCATTATTGTATGATAGTACTACTATATCTTAATCGTATGCCTATTTTCATGCAAAGCATTTGAAGAAATGTGTTAAATATGTTTTATTACAATTTGGATACAAGTTATTTGATAAAACACCTCAAAGACAAAAATCAAAAGTTGCATGGTTGAGTGGCATATTTCAATTAGTATGTTAAAAGTGGAATTAGAGCAATGTTTCTTATTTGATCTCATACAAAATGTTTACAAGAAAATAACTAGTCAATTGGTTGTATATAAAATATTTGAAGAAGGGTTTATATGTAAAGTGTTTATCAAAATGTATGAGAGATGAAAATCATCTTTTTGCAAATGCAATTAGGATAAATTTAATAGGGGCATGTGCCAAAGTGGTATTAGATCTTATTTTCAAGCTAATTAAAAGAAAAATAAAATTTTGAGTACCTCGTAACCTCAATAAGTCATTGGGGGAACTAGGTATGTGACAAAGTGGTATCAGATCTTATTGTTAAGCTCGTGAAGAAGAAGATGAGAATTTGATACCCCATATCCTTAATCGAGAATTAAATCACCAGGTATGTGACAAAGTCGTATTAGAGCTAAGGTTCAACACTGAACTTGGATGGGCTCGAGTATATAAAATAATTTAAGTTTCAAAATAGTATATATGCATGCATGTATACTTGTGTTAAATTATTTTCTATATATATGAATACATTGATTTTACTTGAAGACTGACTTGAGTTTAATGTAACAAGATAAGCATGCAAGATGTTGACTAGATTCCCTAGAGTATCCCGACATAATTGTAAACGTTTATGGCCGAGCAAGGAAACCTTAACTATGAAGAGGTATTTCTTAACTTATTTCTTGCTAGTTTTAATACTTTTCTTTATTTTTTGAGAAGTTGCCATATGTTAATGAATAATAGCATAGACATGATAAAAATGCAAGAGATTAAATAGTTCAAAGATGCATGTCCATTGAATATATATTAAATAATGATATGGTGGATGAATGAAGATATGTTAGGTGCATACAATAATGGATGTGCATGTATAAAGATTTGGAGTAGTCTATTCTCATTACAAGATTTAGATGACTAATAATGGTTAATAATGAACATGTAACTAGGAACAAGTTGATAGCATGATTGGGAAGCCAACAAAGATGTTGCATGTAATATTACGGAATCAAGGCTATTGAAGATAAGATGTAATCTTTGCATGTAATATTTTCTTATTAATAATACTAATAAGAAAGTTTCATGTTTTTAATTTAATTTTAGATGAAATGCATAGGGTTAGAATTAATATTATAAATTAATGTTAATGTGAATTAATGATTATTTTATAAATAATATTGAAAATATATTATAATTGTTATTATTAATATTAATTTTAATATTAATTAGTAATAGTAAACTATTACCATTAATATTAGTTTATTAATAATACGAATATTAAAGTTTCATGTTTTTTATTTAATTTTAGTTGAAATGCATAGGGTTAATGGAGGGTTAATTTAAGAGAGCATTTAGATTTTAACATCAAGAGGGTTAAAGGAAGGGGGTTATTCAAGGCTACGGACAAGATGGAACTAGGTGAGATGGAGGGTAGATAGAAAGCATAAAGAGGAGTATAATGAACCGAGAGGAGGAGGAGGAGGGGAGACTGAAGGTCCTATAGGGGACATAAAAAGGAGGAAGGGGGAAGAGTACATGTGCAAGGTGGAAAACTTAGGGCAAGGAGAAGGGTGGTTAACAGAAGGGAGAGCAAAGAGAAGGGAAAATTTTAAGATTGGGGAAATAAGGGCATGTAATTTTTGCTAACCTCCACACCATCATCCCTATTGAGATTATTGGGGTGTTTTATGATTTCCAACACCTCAGAGATTTTCCTTGAGTTTAAGTTGTTTAAGCTCAAGGGTTTTTCACGATGTTAAATTCATTTATGCATTCAAAAAGGCATTTTCAACAACAAAAATTGTATAGAGTTCATAATTCAAATTTGTGATTTTAGCGAATCCTTATTAAAATTCAAATAAATTTGACTAAATACAACAAAAAATATACCCAAAAAATTTCAAAATATAAAATAATTACACTACATCTTATAAAATTATAAGTTTAAATTAATAAATTTACACTAAATATTTTAACATTTCAAAACACTAAATTCCATTTAATATCAATACAATTAACCCCAAAAAAAAAAAAAAAAACCATTATTAATCAAAACAAAAATGGCAGAACTAAATTGGAGTAAAAAATAGTAAAAAGTCACATCTCCTTTAAATAAAACCCATCAAATGAATATTAAAAAACGCATTTTTCGTTCGTAGGTAGGTACATGCAGTCTGTTTTTGTTTTGAGCAAAGTATTAAAAAAATAATTTCCCTTCCTATGGAGTCGTGCATTTGAGTCGTGTAAATGCAGTCTATTTGTTTTTAGTCGCTTAGTATTCAAGTTTGAAAGCTACGAGAGTTTAAATTTTTTATGGAATAATCCTTAAATGTTCGAGAATCTTTATTTTATAAATTCTTTCTAGTGTTTATGGAATCTTTTTAATTATTTAATCAAAACTCACTTAATTATTGATCAATAATATACTTTTATGGACAATTTATCAGTGAAACTAATCATTGAAAGTTGACAACGCTCTTAATTTAAGTTAATGACTTGGCACCATATTCAAAACATAAACCCTTTCCATTTTATATTAAAAAACGGTCAAAATTGAAAATACCAATAAATAAATGAATGAAAACAAAACTCATCCTAAAGTAATAAAATAATAAGAATAAAGACAAAAAAAAATAAAATAAAAAATAAATTCCAAATTAAAATTAAAACTAACATAATAGTCACTATAAAATAAAATAAAAAAATATAAAGAATAAGTCAATAAAAGTAAAATTAAAAATAAACAATAAATAAATTAAAATAAAATAACAATAATGAAATATATATTAGAAATGATGAGAGCAGACATTGCACATAGGAATAACACAAAAATGATCTTTCAATTACTGTCCACACCAGATTACGTACGTACATATAGATGAAGCTAATTCTAATCTTAGAGAGAGAAGTTGAGAGATAAAAATAAAATAATCCAAATTAAAATTAAAACTAACAAAATAGTCACTATAAAATAAAATAAAAAAATATAAAGAATAAGTCAATAAAAGTAAAATTAAAAATAAACAATAAATAAATTAAAATAAAATAACAATAACGAAATATATATTAGAAATGATGAGAGCAGACATTGCACACAGGAATAACACAAAAATGATCATTGAATAACTGTCCACACCAGATTACATACATACATATAGATGAAGCTAATTCTAATCTTAGAGAGAGAAGTTGAGAGTTCCTCAACAACCCAATCCAAACTAAGTAAGCATAATAATTGAGGCATTATCTCAAACACCCCCCCTTAATGCCTACATTACAGAAATAGAGAACACACTAATTTAATACAAACATTTGTCTGCCCTGGTCTTCATTAACATTTGTACCCACTCTGAGATCTCATAGACAACGCTCTTTTCTCCACCATTTTCGAGCTACCATTCAACCCATTTAAAATACATTTGTTTCTGACCAGCAATGCTGAATTTGTAAGATCAAAGATTTTTGACACCCCCAAAGAAGAGTCTCGACACTGAACTATCCTATTGAAATATTTCCATCTGTGAAATAACCCCGAAGAATAAATTTCAACAGTCTCTAGGAAAATATTCTAGGTACAGAATATGATCAGTGATCAATCCTACAAAGTGACCTTTACATACAAGGATCTCATTGTATAACCTGTAACTGATGCTCTTGAAGCCCCGAGGAACGACAAGATCCATCAGCATATAACAAATTCACTCAATCAAATTAGTCAATTGTCCTCTCGGCACCGAAGAACGTCGAGAACGACTAATTTAAATTGTGTAAATTTATTCAATAATTGGTTCTTCTTCAATAATTTACAAACAAACAACTTAAAACAATATAAAAAATAAAAATTTTACATAAAACTCTGATGAATCCCAGCTTGCACTACACAGCTACACGATCTCTGTCACGGTCTCAATTTTCTATAGCCTTCACCAACAGCGCTCCAGGCTCAGTCTCATGCAGCGCTAGGAGCTGCTCTCTGCCCCACAGTTCTATTTTTCCTCTATTAAAAACAACCTTCTAAAAATTGTTTCATTTTCAGAGACACCATGCGCGGTCTCATACCAATGGATCTCAAGAGAATAGACTCTACAGAAACTTGATTCTTCACTGTGTTGCAGTTCTGGATAAGAAGCAATTTGATTTATGAAGACATTCAATCCTCAACGCCTCAGCTCAATAAGTGGCAAATAGACACAGAAACAAGGACTGTGTATACAAATCAAATAAAAAACAACTCTTGAATTTCAAGAAGGTCCTCTTTTTATATGCAGAAATAGCAACGCCGAAGTCATTAGCCACTCCAGCCGCATACAAACAAGCTATGCTTCGTGGTTTGGAAGGGAACGCAGAGATCTCTTGATTCTCTTCAACAGTTTTGACAGAATTTCTGCGAAATTCTTCAGGCCTCCTGAATTATTAAGCCAAGTAATTAAGCAACAGCGAGAAGTCTGTTCTGGTTCTTGACATAACGATTTTCCCTTAGCTATCCGATCAAAAATCTGAGATAGGACCTTAATCAAACCATCCAGATCACAGCAAAAGCCAGAACGAAACTTTGCACTTAAAATACGTGACATCTGGCATAAGGTTTTATATGGAAGCCAGCTCGCTCATTCTTTACTTGCAATTGTACTGTTGACTTGTAAAAATCCTCTACAGAAGAATCTTGGGCTCCAAGTTACATGACAACTGCGTAGGTTCATCAGCGTCTGCCGTCTGGATACAGTACTGCGTCATCGGGCTCTGTCAAACGCCATAGTAATCAGGGTAATCCGTGTTAGAAGCAGAAAAGACTGAAAATCCTTGCCTTCCAAATATTGGTAATGCAGAAAAGACTGAAAATGCCACTGCACCAAACACACGAAAAACAAAAAAAATTTTCACTCAGAAAATAAATTCACTAAACTATCTATTATTCTACAGCAGCGGTTTGACAATCATTGCTCTCACATCTTCCTGGCCTTCCCGTGAGGGAATCAAGCCAAAACAAGCTCTGATACCATATTAGAAATGAAGAGAGCAGACATTGCACACAGGAATAACACAAAAATGATCATTGAATTACTGTCCACACCAGATTACATATGTACATATAGATGATGTTGGAAATATTGTCATTGACGGCAATAGAGGCAGAGGCAGAGGCAACGAATACAGAGGTAG
>JAXQQM020075895.1:0-13796 GCA_034641835.2 Pinus albicaulis
TATCGTTAGTATCTATTACCAAGACAACTTCGAAATGGAAATTTCGAAGAGGAAATCAGAATGATATTTAACAATCTTTTAAACACTATAAATTCCGGAAAACCTTTCCACTAACCTTCATATAAGAGTGGGCCAACACTCTGCAACTTCTTTTTTCGTGGACCTCAAGGGAATTCAGAACGAATTTTGTGCAGAAGTAATGAGACACGAGATGAGATAATATACCAGAGTCACATTCATAGAAAGTATTTTCTTTTATTAACTTAACTTTTAGGATATTTTTTGAAAGACAATTTTTTTGTTTTAAAAATTTATTTTGTTTTAGTTATTTTATATTAAAATTTAATATTGGTAGACAATTTTATATTTAAGATAAAAATAATTTGTGACAAAAATATTTTAAAACAAATTTTAATTTGAGATAAAGTATAAGACAAAATTATTTTAAAACAAAAATCTGATGAGATAATTGTGATTGCAGTACAATTAAGTATGACTGAATTACAACTCTCTCTTAACCTAGAATGAAGAATGGAATGCATGGAAAAAAAACAAATGCATAGTGATAATTCTAAGATAAGAGAAACAAATAAATAGAAACAGATCTAATGTCTATTTCCACCTGCATTAAACTTAGAATTTGGTTGTAATCCCTCTTAGAATTCCTTTCCGATCATCATTCCTTCAGAGCTTCAAATTTAGCGACTCTTTACACCATGTTGGCATACAAAGTGATGAGCATCTTTATTAGCATGGAATTTGTGCATGTAAAGTGTGGTCATGAAGCTATTTGAGCTAATCACTTTGTAGTAGAAAGGATAGAAGCAAGGTCAACTAATTTTTTTTTGGTTATATATATATTGTTTTGGGGTTTCGCTCGCAAAATGTTGTCATTGCTAGGATTGGGAATTAGGAACCCCAAGAGGATGACTGTTTTAGGGTAAGAAACCTGAGAGTAAAATGAGGAGAAGAAAAAGGTGTTCATAAAAGGAGATGAATAAGAAGACATATATATGAAAAAACAGAATTAAATAAAGAAATTAACAAAAGGATAAAAGTACCATTATTAGATTATATATACATAATTAATAATATATATATATTTGAATCCATTATTTTAATTAATGGATATTTTTTTAGCAAAATTTCTTGAATTTTTTATTATAATTATATTCTACAATACAATCTTTACACTTCCTATTTATAATAGGGCTGGTTGTTGGAGTAATAATCGCACCTCTATGGAATCCATAATTTCCACCTTCGGAATCCTAGTTACCAGTTTGAAAGTTTACCAACACTTGCGAGTTTTGGTGTAATGAAAAACCTCTACATGGTATCAGATATTGGACCCAGGTTCGATTCCCCCGAGCTGCGTTTGAGGGGGGGTGTTGGAGTAATCACCGCACCTCTATGGAATCCATAATTTCCATCCCTCGGGATCCTAGTTACTGGTTTGGAAGTTTACCAACACTTGCCATTTTTTGTGTAACGACAAACCTCTTGACTGGTAAAGCCTTAAAAAAGAGGTATCAGATTACATGTTTTTGATATAAATCTTAATTCGAAAACAAAACTCCATAAATTTACATATCAATTTACAACATAAATCTAATTCAAAAAACTCTTAAAAGTTTTCAATAATTTTTTTTTTTTAATAATTAAAATAAAATTTTATTGATGATGATGATGATGATGGTTAACGTCCACTGAGACCAATATTTGGTCTATCGAACCTAAAGAAAAGAGTTATTTAATTTGATTTAAGATTTTATTCCTATGCTCAAAAAGCTTGGAGAGAAGCCTCCAGAGCTCACTATAATTTTGACATCTTAAAAGGCTAGGAATGTCAGTATTGCAACAAAGATTATGAAATTGAGCTCTAATGTCGTTGTACACGGGGGCACTCTAAGAGGAAGTGATTTTCATCATGTTCATATTCTCACAGAGATGGAAAATCCTTTCCATCCATGGTGTTTTACGAAGTGTCCAACGACTTGTTTCACTATGGAGCTCATGAGAGTTCGTTCTAATCTTGGCTATATTAATTTTCTTCTTTGAGCTAGTTAAAACAGAGAGATACTTTTGATCTTCTAAGGTGGGGTTGATGACCTCCTTATAATACCTTAATTTTCTTTTAGCTACTAGATCTTTCTCGCACCACATTTTTTCTTTGAAATTAGAAGTAACAATTTTTTTAATGTTATCAATGTTTTACAATGCAACATTCTCGTCGATCTCCCAATGGTTTAACTAGGCCCTGGTGTCTTTATACCAACCTCTTTTAAGCCTTAGGTGATTTAGGCTAGAACTTAAAGCTAGCATAGGAAATCTATGGTCTCCTATGCTATTGAGCTTGTTCTTGTACAACAAAATCCTAGTCATAGCTAGGCTCTTGATAGGGGAAAGACCCACTTCTATAAGGATAATAGGATAGGGTGTATTGCTTTTAATTTGAAGGCTATACGTTATAAAACGCTTCTGGATTTGCTCAATATTTCTCTAGGATTCTCTAGAGATGCTACAACCCCAAACCTCCCATCCATATAAGATAACAGGAATGACTAAAGTTTCAAAGAGGAACTTCTTTCTATCCCACATTACGAGGTTTTCCATTTTACAATTATTTTCAAGACCAAAATAAGCTTTCCACCCCCCATTAATCCTTTTCTAAATGCTATAGTTCCAGTTGAACTTGTGATGAATATCAATTCCTAGATACTTGTAAGAAGACACTTCCTCCAAGTTACTATTGTCATACAAAAAATTAGCGTAAGTGTCCTTCTTAGATTTGATAATCATAACTTTTGTTTTGTCAGTGTTAATAGACATACCCATGGTAGAGTATAAATCCTTAAGGAGACTAAGTTGCTTATCAAGATCAGATGGGCACCTTGCGAGAAGAAAAATATCATCAGCATAGAGAAGAAGGGTGATGACTATCCCAGCTAAGATCATGCCAACACATCCAGCTTCCTCTAAAAAACGTTCTAGCTTATCGATGTAAATGCCAAATAGGGTAGGGGAGAGGGGAAAACCTTGTTTAACTTTGATATTACACTTAATGTCTTTCGACCACCCCTCATTTCTCTTTAACTTGGTAATTACATTCTCATATATCCTTATAGCAGCCGCTCTTAGCTCGAAAGAAACATTTAGCTCTTCTAATCTATTCCATAGGTTATTTATAGGAACCGTATCGAAAGCCTTTCTAAAGTCCACAAAGAAATAGAAGAGATTGGATTTATCATTGCGGAATTCTTCCACAATTATCCTAAGTGTAACGAGGTGGTCCATTGTTGAGTGTTGCCTTCTAAAACTCGCTTGGCCTTTAGCTCGCTTACCTTCACTTTCAAGCCAAATGCTCAACTTCTTTTCCAAAATAATAGCATATAACTTGGCTAAGACAGGGTTGATCATAATTGTTCGATAATTAGAGGGGTTATTTGTATCCCCACTTTTAAAAATAGGGATAATGAGGCTCTGAGTCCAAGGTTTAGGGAACCCTTGCTTGAATGCTTGGTTGAAAAGCTTGTGGATGTGGGGGATGAGGACAGGACCTCCAATTTTTAATATTTCCGCGTGGTAACCTTCAATGTCTTTAGCTTTCCCATTTGCCAAGCGTTTAACCCCAAAATCAATGTCCTCTAATGAGAAAACTCCTTTTGTTGTGGGCAGGGTTTCAAAATCCTTGGCATTTGGAGATTCATAAAGCTTTTTAAGATAGGAATTCCAGTCGTGTAAAACAATTTTATTATTATCTTTAGTTTTCCTAGTTAGAATCTGTCTTGAGAATTTCCTAGGAGCCACCTTAGAGATGTGTAAGAGATTCTCTTGTCTTTTACGAATATATTGTTTTTTTTTCCTTTTAGTTAGGGATTTGTAGATTTTAATATTATTAATTTTGAGAGATTCATCAATAGCTTCCTTAATTTCTCTCCTCCCACTTTTACAATCTTTGTCATACCAAGGGTTGGTTTTGCTATTTCTTTTATTACTTGAGACTTCAATTGAGAACTATAGAATATGAGAGAGTTGTAGTAAAATTATGATAGGGATCATCTGTGTTGTCTATACTAGATAAAGGAAGAAAATTAGTTTTTAATTCATTTAAAAAGAGATCATTTTTATTTCTATCAAAGATTAAGTTCTTTTGACTATAAGGATTATCTTCTATGAAATCTCTATACATGACAAAATTGAGAGTTATGAGTAAAGGGCCATGATCAGAATCAGGCATATTATATCTATAGAAAATAGATTTATTATTCAAAATTTTGAAAAAAAATATAATTTTTATGTCAATTTCTATAACTAACAGACATGTATGAAAAATAAATATTTATGATATTCTGCTAATATATAGTAAAAAAAATAAATTATTTTTTTAAATCTATCATATATATATATATATATATATATATATATATTTCTTTGATAAATTTGTAAATAAGAACTAATAATTTGAACTACATGGTTGGAAAAGAGTAGACTCTAACATTGTTATATGATTTCTTAAAAAAATATGATTTCTTAAAAAAATTAATATACAAATTATGGATTACATAAATCTGAATTCAAATCACACTACATAGTTGGAAAAGCCTAGACTCAAATTAATATCTCTCATTTGAATCACAAAAATTGGAATGTTATAAACTAAGATCATCGTACAAAGAATGGCTAAGGATAGAACACCATAGCCTGTTAGATTTGAAGACTGATACAGATATTCGATTTGGTAATTGAACTTTGCGAAGACCTGGCAGTTTCAATTTCACAGCGATCACTTCCCCATTTGGAATTATATAGTGATATATTAGTTTTCGAGAGGACATGACAATAGGTTGTTAGATTCGAAGACATACAGATATTCGATTTGGTAGTTCAGCTCTACGAAATCCTGGTAGTTTCAATTTCCCAGCGATCATTTCCCCTTTGGAATTATATAGTGATATATTAGTTTTCGTGTCGATTACCGTTATCAAGGCATTACTGTTCACTGTGACTGAAGAAAAACATGAAAAGATGTATTTTAACAGACTGCTCGTGAGCAACTCACACCATATTCCATATTTTTCTGCTTCTTCCAATTTCCATATGCGAAAACGGTTAAGTTCAGTTTGCTCCGCTAGCACCACTTGCCCATTGGATCCACTTAAATTTCTACGACTATTCATTTTGTATCTCTGTGGTAGCGGGATTTCTGTCCAAACTCGGTTGGAAATATTGAAGGCTACCATGAGATTCCTAGGATTGGGAGAGACACAGAGCCAGTAATACTTTCCTTTAGAATAAATCCCCTTTCCACAAGGCTGAATATGGTACGGAACCCTCATGGAAACTTGAATCCATGCGTTGGATTGTGAATCATAAATAGACATCAAAATTCTTATATTACCACCTTCACCTTCACCTTGTTGTCTCGCATTGATGAAATAATAATCGCCAAACAGAAGAGTGCAACGGCTTGCGGAAGAATCGAAAACCATTTCACTGAAAGAGAAGCCGGTTGTTGGAGGGCGAGCCAGATTTCTTCAATTCCTGGTAACAGGATTTCCTACCAAAAGAGCCCACTTATCCCCCTTTTTATAGCCCAATATTCCACGTCATCGTTCTGATTCTAGTGGAATTGAACCAGAAACCCAGGGATGGTATGCAACAAACAATTTGGAACAGATACTTGGAGGGCATCACTTTTTACAAACGGTCTTCATTTTCTAAAAAACCCTCATGGGCAGCTTCGCTAAAATCATATACAGCAACTCTTCTGGGAGCGTTTTCCAGAGTTTTGTTTCCATTCCTAAAATATATGAAATACTTTCCTTTCTGTCACGCAGCAGCCAGTCAGACCCTCCACAACCGATTCCGCTCTGCCCCGAGCCCCAAGAACTACTTCTATTCTGTATTTATATGATGACAACCTGACGTCAAATATTTTCAGAAGAGAAAAACAGAACTTTCATACAAAGAAAGTTTTACATGCTGTTTTGGATCTTAATCATAGCAGAATGAAACACTGAAATTCTGCAACATATAACAGCTACAATTACTCTCGAAAATATGGAAAAAATACTGCACACATACTATCTGACAAGTACCCGCCACAAGAACCTGACGCAAATATATAGAAAGCCAGACATGGAATGGTGTCACCAAGAATGTGTAATTGAAGCATAGATTACAACTCGAGCAGCATATAGAACCTCAAGGGAATTCAGTGTTGGAATTTCTCATAATTCTAGAACAATGCACAGAGAGAATAATACTTTCTTTCTTAACATATAGAAATTAAAAATTTGCTTGCTGGATAGAGTTTCATACTTTAAAAACTTCTATTCCATTAATTGAAAAAACTATTACAAAAGAAACTTCCTCTTCAGAGGGATTACAAAAACTAGATTGCTCCAAGACGCAGTGCGGAAAAGCTCTCTATCTTTGTTACAGAGGAAATACTCTGTCTCTATTACAAAATGGCCTGCGGGCTCTCACACAGAAAAAGTAACACACAAATAGCTTTTAATTACATAAAACAAAGCATTACAATGCTTTTATATGTTGCGCGTTATAAAACTTAAAACTAAGAAATATTAAAAATACAAAGGGAAAAACCTTTTCAGAACTTAAAATTATCAAAGGCGCGACGTACGAGTGGGGACCACATCGCAGTCGGCAATCGGCGATTGGCGATCGAAAGATGTCGCGGAAAACAAATTTCGATTGAGCGATTGCGATTGGCGCTAATTACAATCAGAGGAAAACAATGAGTAGAATGGTTTAACAAACTAACCTTGTGATATTGCGATTTTTATCGGATCGCATTGAAAATATACAAAGTGACTCGATTTGGGCAGAGGGCGGTATTTGACTTGTGATTGCGATTGCGCGATTGCGCTAATCGCATCACAACTTTTCAATGGAACAAACATATGGCGGAGGTAAAACATTGAAACTTGTGATGGCGATCACATCGCATCGTGACTTTTCAACAACGGAACATAACACATGTGGTGGTGCATGTTGGTGAATTCGATTGGGATCGCATCGCAAACCTGCAATCGGAACATAACATATGCGGAACATACGACCCTTGCGATTTGTGATTGCAATTGTGGCGGGACCACATCGCATCGCATCGCAATACTTCATATCAACAAGACACTTAAAACACGTCGCTGCAAATTTGCGATTGCGATTCATAAAAGGGACTATGGGGACCACCACGACTTGTCCCATTCAAAACATAAAAAATAGATTTGGTCACGTTTAAAAACAAAAAGCTCTGTTTTCAAAGGAAAACTATAAGAGCATTTAAAAACCGAATTGACAGTGCATTACAAATAGAAAGTGGCTGTTCTTGAAAATATGAAAGAAAAAATGGAAAGCGGCTGATCGCAGACAAGTGAATCACTCCTATACTGCTTCACTTGTGGATGTACCAATATGCAGTTGAAAGTAACATTTCAAAACTGCTCCTTAATTTCAACTGCTGAGTTATCAGTCATACCCAAACATTTCCTTAAAAATTAAAAACTCTTCTGTCCCAATAGTTTGGTCAGAATATCTACAAACTTCTCCTGAGTTCTACAATGTTGTAAAAACATTTCTCCATTGTTCACTAATTCTATGATGTAGTGAAACTTTGTATCAATGTGTTTCGTTCTCTTGTGAAACACAAAATTATTTGATAATGCAATAGCTGAGCTATTATCACAATAAATCACTATTCCTTTTGCTTTCTCTTGGCATAAAATTCTCAACATCCTCCTCATCCAAACTGCTTGACACGCTGCTGCTGTAGCTACCACATACTCTACCTTTGCTGTAGATAATGCTACAATAGGTTGTTTCTTAGAAGCCCATGAAATGGCTCTTGAACCCATGTGAAAAACATAACCAGAAGTACTTTTCCAGTCATCTACACTTCCAGCCCAATCACTGTCAGTGTATCCAATTAAATCTGAACATTCTGAAGTAGTATATAAAATTCCATACCTTTTTGTTCCCTTAACATAGCTCAGAATTCTTTTCGCTGCCTGCCAATGTGCTTCTTTTGGCCTCTCCATGAATCTGGAAATCAAACTAACAACATGCATTATATCAGGCCTAGTTGCAGTCAAATACATGAGGCTGTCAACTATGCTCTTGTACAAACTTGGATCAAAATCCTTGCTGTTGTCCTCTTTGTTGAGTTTTAATCCCATCACTGTGGGAGTGATTGCTACCTTGCAATCTTGCATGTTAAATCTTTCCAGCACTTCATTAACATACTTTTCCTAAGAAATAAAAATTTTATTTTTAGTTTTTTTTACTTCTATTCCTAAGAAGTATTTCAGCAAACCCATATCTATCATTTCAAATTCATCTTTCATGGCCTTCTTAAAATTTTCAACAAGGTAATCATCATTACTTGTAAAGATCACATCATCAACATATAACACCATAATGAGCATCTTACCATCCTTTTCTTTGATGTATAATGTGGGTTCTCCCTCACATTTTTCAAATCCATTTTCCAGTAGATAGGAATCTATCCTACTGTACCATGCTCGTGGTGCTTGCTTCAGCCCATAAAAAGCTTTCTTCAATCTGCACACTTTGCGCTATTGGCCTTTCTTTTCATAGCCTAGAGTTTGTTCAATATAAACCTCTTCCATTAACACTCCATTTAGGAATTTGGATTTCACATCCATTTGGTAAACTTTCCACTTGTTTTGTGCTGCTATGGATGACACTGCTCTCACGGTTTCCATTCTTTCAATCGGTGCGAAAGTTTCCTCATAGTCTCTTCCATGTTGCTGCTTATACCCTTTGACAACAAGTCTGGCCTTGTGTCTCTCAATTTTTCCTTCAGCATTACTCTTAGTCTTGTAGACCCATTTAACTCCAATGACTTCTTTACCTTTTGGGAGTTCAACTAAATCCCATGTCTTGTTTCTTTCTATGACATTAACCTCCTCATCCATAGCTTCTATCCATTTCCTATCTTTAATAGCTTCCTCAAAATGAATAGGATCATCAACATGACAATATAAAGCAAACAAAGAGTTCATACCTTCATTTGCTGCCTCTTGGTCATAAATTTCATTTAAATTTCTGAATTTTGTTCCTCTTTCATTTGGTGTACAAGTGCTTGAAGTAGCACTCGAATCTCCTCCTTGTGGTGTGCTTGGAGAAGCACTTTCATTTCTCCTCAAGGGTGTCCCTTGCTGTCCTTGTGTTGGTGCTACATTTGAGGGATGTATTTCAGCCATCTCTTCATCGTCTTCATCATGAGACAAACAATTTTTAACATTCACTGTTTTCTCTATGCTTCCATCCCAAGCTTCCTCTTCAATAAACTGAACATCTCTGCTCACAATAAACTACTTGGTGGATGGGTTATACAACCTATAAGCTTTGGATTCCTCACTGTATCCAATAAAAATGCATTTCTCCCCCTTGCTATCCAACTTCTTCCTTAACTGATCTGGAATGTGTGCATAAGCTACACAACCAAAAACTTTCATGTGTGTGACACCTTGCTTTGTCCCACTCCATGCTTCTTCCGGAACTTTGTTCATGATTGCTTTTGTAGGGAATCTATTCAATATTTATGCTGCACAATGTACAGCTTCAGCCCAATAATAATTTGGGAAGTGTTTTTCCTTTAGCATACTCCTTACCATATCCATTATTGTTCTATTCTTTCTTTCGGCAACTCCATTTTGCTGCGGAGTGTACCTTGCTGTAAATTTATTATGAATCCCATTTTCTCTGCAAAAACACAGAAATTATTTAGAGATATACTCACTTCCTCTATCAGTCCTTAGGAATTCGATATGCGGCCCACTTTGGTTCTCCACAAGTGCTTTGAAATTGCAGAATATTTCAAACACTTCACTTTTGTTTTTCAAAAAGTAAACCCAAGTTTTTCTAGTAAAATCATCAATAAATGTTAACATATAGTGGCTACTTGCAAGTGATGGAGTTTGCATCGGTCCACATAAATATGAGTGGAAAATTTCCAAGGGTTCCTTTTCCCTTATGTTTTTCCCGGATGGAAAAATTCTTTGTGTTGTTTCCCCAAGATACAACCTTCACAAAGGCTGTCCGGTTTCTCAATCAATGGAAAACCTCTTACCATTCCTTTTCTGTTCAACAAGTTAGGACCTCAAAAGTTGAGATGTCCAAATCTCAAGTGCTATAACCAATTCTCATCTTTTGTTTCTCTTTGGAAAGCCTCTTGTGTCATTGTTGTCATTTCTTCTCCATTTTTCAAATCTTCTCTCATTCTGAGAGGGAACATCCTATTCCTTGTCATCTTCACTTTAGTAATACATAGTTTTCTTGGTGGTTTATCCATGATGGTGCATACATCATCTTCAAAGAAAACATTGTACCCCTTTTTAACAAGCTGTCCAATACTTAAGAGGATAAATTTCATTCTAGGAACATAATAAACATCTGCTATGGATTTATTTTCTCCTTTCCTTGTTAACACACCTACATCTCCTTTTCCCATAATAGAAACTTTACTATCTATCCCTAATGTGACTTGTGACTTCACATTCTCATCTAACATAGAAACATGGCTTTGTTTCCTGTCATATGGTTACTACAACCTGAGTCTAGAAACCATAAATCTTCACTCTTTTCCTCAGCCATATTACAAGCTAAAAACAATTTATCTTGGCTGATATTTTCTCTAGTGAAATTTGCACTAGTTCTATTACCCATATCATTCTGCTTCTTCCTACATTCATTTCCATAATGCCCATATTTTTTACAATAATGACATTGGACATTGGATTTTTCATACCTTTGTCCATGAGCATGTTGTTGTCCACCTTGCTGGCTGTTGCTTTGACCTTGGTTTTGATTTGGATTGCTGCCCCTTCCTTGAGCATTTGCTGGACTGTTTCTTCCACCTCTGTTTTTGCTTCTGCCTCTTCCTCTCTTTTTTCCTCTGCCTTTCTCTTCCAAAGGACATCTGGGTCTTAAAGGCATGCTCCAGAGATGAGTTTTCATTTCTACCCAATCTCTACTCATGTGTCATCAGTGATGCATGTAGCTCATCAACTGAAAAGTTTGTGAGATACTTTGTCTCTTCTATGGTCGTAACTATTACATCAAACCTTAAGGGTGGGCTCCTCAATACTTTCTCCAAAATCCTTCTTTCATCAAGTGTCGCTCCATGAGACCTTATCTGTGTGACCATTCCAATCACGTGTGAAGAATGAGTCAATATTATCTGACTCCTTCATGCAGAGAGTCTCAAAATCTCTCCTCAGCAATTGTAGTTTTGTTGTCTTCACTTTCTCCATGCCTTGATAGGCTATCTTGAGAGTTTCTCATGCTTCTTTGGATCTCTTGGCTACTGCTATCCTTGGAAACACACTCTCATGCACTGCTTGATATAAATACAAGAGGGATTTAGAGTCCTTCTTCTTATTTCTCTTTAACAAGTCCTTCTATGCTTGTGTTAAATCATTAAACACATTTTCATCCATTGGTTCTTCAAAACCATCCTCAACAAGTTCCCATAGGTCTTGAGAGGAAAACAAGGCTCTCATAGTTATTGCCCAATAATCATAGTTCTTCCCATTGAACTTTGGGAGCTGAGAATTTCCAATACTCATGCTAGTGCTGGCTCCAACCATACTTGCATTCTAACTATGCTTCAAATACTTGACTGTGTTTTTAAAACAAACTGACTGTCTTCAACAGTAACACAAAAAAAATTGTCTGGAGAATACCTTGGATTTTTTTTTACTGAGCCTTCACTCTGTTGGAGAAGCTACTGTAACAAAAAAATCCTTCCTTCAGCTCCTTTGATACCTTCAAAGAGCCTAGACTAGCTCCGATACCATATTGGAATTTTTGATAATTCCATAACAATGCACAGAGAGAATAATACTCTCCTTCTTAACATAGAGAAATTAAAATTTTTCTTGTTGGATAGAGTTTCACACTTTAAAAACTTCTATTCCATTAACTGAAAAAATTATTACAAAAGAAACTTCCTCCTTAGAGGGATTACAAAAACTAGACTGCTCCAAGACGCAGTGCTGAAAAGCTCTCTGTCTCTATTATAGAGGAAATACTCTGTCTCTATTACAAAATGGCCTGCGGGCTCTCACACAGCAAAAGTAACACACAACTAACTTTTCATTACATAAAAAAAAGCATTACAATTCTTTTATATGTCACGCATTATAAAACTTAAAACTAAGAAATATTAAAAATACAAAGGGAAAACCCTTTTCGGAACTTAAAATTATCAAAGGTGCAACGTACGAGTGGGGACTACATCGCAATCGACATTCGGTGATCGGCAACCAAAAGGTGTAGCGGAAAACAAATTGCGATTGAGCGATTGTGATTGGCGCTAATCGCAGTTGGCGGAAAACAATGAGTGGAACGGTTTAACAAATGAACCTTGTGATATTGCAATTGTGATTGGATTGCATCGCAAATATACAAAGTGACTCGGTTTGGGTAGAGGGCGATATGTGACTTGCGATTACGATTATGCGATTGCTCTAATTGCATCGCAAATTTTCAATGGAACAAACATATGGCAGAGGTAACACATTGCAACTTGTGATTGCGATTTGCGATTGCGATCGCATTGCATCACGAATTTTCAACAGCGGAACACAACATATTCAGTGGTGCATGTTGGTGAATGCGATTGTGATTTGCGATTGTGATCACAATGGAAACTTGCAATCGGAACATAACATATGCGGAACATACGACCCTTGCGATTTGCGATTGCGATTGTGGTGGGACCACATCCCATCGCATCGCAATACTTCATATCAACAAGACACTTAAAACACATCGCTGCGACTTTGTGATTGCGATTCATAAAAGGGACTTTGAGGAACACCATGACTTGTCCCATTCAAAACATAAAAAATAGACTTGTCCGTGTTTAAAAACAAAAAGCTCTGTTTTCAAAGGAAAATTGTAAGAGCGTTTGAAAACCGAATTCACTGTGCATTACAAATAGAAAGCGACTGTTCTTGAAAATATGAAAGAAAAAATGGAAAGCGGTTGATCGCAGACAAGTGAATCGCTCATGTACTGCTTCGCCTGGATGTACCAATCTGCAGTTGAAAGTAACATTTCAACATTCAGAATGAATTTTATGCAGAAGTAATGAGACGCTTGATAATATAGCAGAGTCACATTCATAGAAAGTATTTCCTTTTATTAATAGTGCCAGTTTGTTTTTGTTCTGCAACTGCACTTGGAGCTATCTGTATGCAACTTAAACAAAACTCAGAGGACTAAGCGTCCTCGTATGCATACTAGTGCATGTGTGAACCTTAGGATGTTTTGAGTTGTTGAACTCTATGTAATAAAATAAAAATACTTTCTTCATGTTGAAAATATTAAAGTCACCTGTGTACCCCGTGCAGGTAGAAACAGAGTACAAAGGGGAAGAGAACTTGCATGCACAGCACTGTGCATTCAAGAGAAATGGAGAACCGTAAGGATGGAATTTAAATTTATGGGCAGCAGCCACCATTGCAGGAATGAATTTAATGTTTTATGGGTGCAGCCGACTTTGCAGAGGAAATGAAGAAAATCGTGGTCCAAACCACGCAACAGCAGAGTTTTATTAAAAACAGTCGTTCCGGGCTTTTAAGCCCTCACCAACCAATCAGAACCAATTTTTTTCAACGTGCCAAGATTTTGAGTTTTGAATTGGGCCACGTCATCTATGGTCCCTGATACAAATTAAATAAACTCATAAACACATTACAGAAAACATAAATACAAAACTTAGGCAAAACATTGAC
>JAXQQM020091849.1:0-40210 GCA_034641835.2 Pinus albicaulis
TTGTAATATTCAAAATTTGCATGCGGCAAATTGGAATATTATTTTGATGATTTCACTTTAGGAGGTGAATAAAATGGGTAAAAGGCCCATGAGTAGGAATAAAATTCCTCATAGTGTGAAAGGGATCAATGGAGCGACTTAATTTTGCACCTTCAGAGTGTGAAAAGGGGCAAATGCATGAGGACAAGGTCAAGTTTGACCCGAGTCTGTGCCTAAGAAGTGTAGCTTGCTTGGAAGACGGCCCAGGTTTGACGGGGAGAAAGATTATTTGTGGAAAACCTAATGTGCGGGGTCGAGGGCAAAGATACATTCACTTGCATAAGGAGGAAAGGCGGCCATAGTGATATATCTTTGAGCATATTGATTTGTCGATTAAACTATTTGCGGTCTTTGGTTGTTCGGTTGAGTTGCAGTGCTGTTTAGCACGAGGGATTCCTGCTTAGGATTTCCTCTCCCTCTTGAGAGGCCTCTTGAAGGATTGAAATTTATTTTCTCCACATCTTGGCTCAAGGCAAAAGCCACTTATTCAGTCACTGCGTTACTTCTGCTGAAGTATAACATAGTGTTGCTGGCTATTGCAATGGAGAGTTCCACAACACCTTTCCTTGGCTCATATTTCAGAGGAGGGAGATCATATTCCTCCGGGAGGTTAGTGAAGGAGGTTCCTGAGCTGATTTCACATCTTTGGCACCAGGCCAAGCATTCTCTATCTCCTACAGTGCAATCCAGATCCTTGACTACGTTATTTCTGAGCACAATTACAGTAGGGGTTGCACCACTACCTTGGACGGCAAGATCTTCGGGGATTGGATCAGCCTTTCACCTGAGAGATCCATTGGATGAGATGTATGCATCATATGCAACATCATCAACTATATTCATCCATTTCTACTTTCTTAGTTGCAGTTGCTGCCCAGCAACTTCGGCATTTCTGCAGATTTTCCATTTGTACTTATATTCCAGACAATCCTCTTAAGGATTGTTGTATAGTTATTTTCAGGGGTTGAGAGCTTGATCCCCCACATTTATTGAGCTCATATTGTAATATTATTGTATTATCTATTATTTTTTTGTAGTATCTCCTATAAATTGCACTATTATAGCCATGGCTTCCTTCATGTAGCAGTATTTTCCATATAGCATGTATATGTTCCATTGAGAGAGGCATTTCCTTCTTGGGTGATTGTTTCCCAAAAAAAATGTATACATTATTGCTGCTATGATATAATATTATGGCTATTTGTATATTCATGTGTTCCTGGCTATATAATAACACTCTCATTCCATATCTTGCTCAAGATTTGTTGCAGTCCCTCATCGAGCATTTTATGAGGACAAATAGGTGTGGGAGATCTGTTTAACCCACCTAGAGGGATTTATTTGGAGCCTCCTCTTGGATTTAGGACTTAGATACTCCAATCTAAGGGATCAAAGTGCTGGTTTCAAATCTGCGTAGCGGCCATTCTGGAAAATTAATGTGTTTTCCGGTCATGTAGGCTAGGCTGTTCCCAGTTTGGGATATTAGGTGGTATCAAGCAACTTTCTTGGCTCTATTTGTGAGCCTTAGCCCAAGAAAGATTATAATATTGAAAGAGGATGGGTTTTATCTCATCATATTTCAGATCCATGAAGAACCTCCCTAAGGAGGATAAGAAGAAAATAGAAGAGGAAGTACTGCACTTCCTATTCTCATCGAGAAAGGAGGCAGGAGAAATAAGCAAGAAAAAGGACTCCATCTTCTAAAGGAGAAAGGGGATAAGCTCACAAAGCTTCTTCATCATACATAATATTCATGAAGAATTCAAGAATATCTAGGGGAGATCTATGGAGAATCTCTGAAAGAGTTTGAATCAAGAAAACTCTAGATTTGAGGAGTGTGAGCAACGACTACACACCCTAATACAATGTGATCCAGCCACCCGGGATTGCCAGAATAGAGATGGAAAGAAGAGAAGAGGTTGCTAGGAGGGAAAATATTAGTGATTTCCTAAAAGAGTATGAGTCTCAAACTCAAAAATCTCGAGATCATCTCAGTTTTTCAGAGTTTTGCAAGAGAAAGGTGAAGGGAAGAGAACAACATGATAGATTTCTTCTATCTACCTTTGAAGGTTCACCTACATTTTCAGCCAAAGCTTGGGTGGAGGAGTTAGAGACCTTCTTGTAGTAGAACCACATTCTTGAAGATGAAGCCATCAAGGTTGCAACACTACATTTGAGAGGTAAGGCTTATGCCTGGTGGATCTTTGAATCCTTTTCTTTAAGAAATGTAAACATTGCATCCTATGCTAGTTTCACTAAGGCATTAGTGGAAAGATTTGATGGGAGGATTCATGAGACATATATGGTGGAACTAAACAAGGAAACTCAAACAAAACCATTGCATGAGAACGCAGTACTATTTCAGAAAACCATGGGGCAGGTTGAAAACTTCCACCATACTTTGCTGGAAGAGAAACTTCCATCTCACACCTTTGAGCAAGGGAGCATGGAGATCTCTTTTTCAAAAAGGGATCCAATTATTGGAGGGTTGCCCATTCATGTTGCAGAGATTGAGGGCAACAACGCTGTCATGTCTAGAGATTATCTAGTCCCTCATGCAGAGGGAGGAGGAGCTCTTTCTCCAAGCAGAGGGATGCTTGCATATTTGCAAGGAAGTCCCCAGGATCTCATGTGTGGAGATCAAGGCACAACTCATGTGCCATTGTTGAGGAGGTGTGGAACCATGGAGACACAAGGAGAAGGTAGGGAGAAGACCCAGAATCATGAGATGAGGAGTACGCATCCCTATTCATTTCTATAGGTTGATGCACCTAAGAAGGTGATTGGATTGCAAAGTGGAAGCATGGAGAGTTTTCTCCATTCATATATTTAGTCATCTCTTGTTGAGGATGTCTCATTGCATGGAGACATTTTGTCGGGGATACCACTGGATCAGAAAAGGAGGATGGATGCTTCATCAGTTGAGGCACCACTCAGTGATTTCAGAGGAGTGGGAACCCTGGGAGAGCTTGACATAGTGCTAGGAGTCTTGAGTAGGCTCAAGGAGAGAGGGAGCATTCCCTCAACATCATTAGTACCCACTTCCATTTTAGATTTTGCGCTATGGCAGAAGCAGTAGGGGAAGGAAAGCATCCTTCCCACTTGCATATTTGACATGGGAGATGTTAAGGAAGAGTGCATCCATATGAAAGATGTTCTTCATGAGAGACCATCAGTGCTGTCACTATAGAGGATAGATCCCTATTGGAGCTCCCAGCTGTTGGTGGAGTATTCCAAGGATCTTCATACTTGTCGGATATTAGATGGCCAGTTGCATGAGGAGGAGTATTCAGTAATAGATGGGGTCATCTTTTATCATGGTAGGATCTTCTTGTCTAGAGCTTCCAAGCTCAAGGAGAAGTTACTACAAGTAGCTCATGAGGATTTCCTTTTCAGTCCCACTTGTTCTATGACAACATACCACACCATCATGGAAAGGTATTTTTGGAGGGGTTTTGAGGAGGAGATATATCAGCATATACAAAGATGCAAATCATGTGGAGTTGGAGGAGAGACATAACTCTTTGAGAGAGTTAGCACAACCACCTCTTTTTCCTTTGGAGATAAGAGTAGACTCATCTATGAGCCACTCCATTTGTATGAGCAGATAATATGGTAAGGGTATTCATATTTGTTTACATGAGCATTTATATGATTTATGTATATGTCCCTTAACCATACATGTGCAGGATGATTCTCCAAGGATGAGCATTCTTTTTCCTAGACCACATGGTTTAGATGAGGCCATAAGCATGATTGATGGCCATTACATAGTAGGACTTGGGGAAGAAATATATTATGGAAGACATTCTCATTGTACACCTTACATCATTCACTTCCTCCATACTTATGAGGAGATTGGAGCAGTAGGCAAGTGGTTGAAAATCCACTCATTTTATCAATCTCTGTTGCAGTTGAGGGTCAAGCTACGTTGGTTTCACTTGAGGGGCCATTTTCCTTCTCATTTTTTGCATGTGGCAGCAAGTATGATTCTCATTTTTTCTCCCTATGGTTCTATTGTTTCTGTCTTTATGAGGAGCATGCTTGGGAGAGAGACACATTGGGTGAATGTTTCCTTTGAGGGAGAATCCTCCCACACTTTTTGCACTACATGTTATAAGGGGAGCATGGGATATGATGTGGTCACCTTGATAACACATTTTTCTCCTTATGAGGTGAGCCATATGATGGAGGAGATGCCATATGATGATGACTTCCAACTCATCATATATGGAGATACTTGGGCCAACATGATTTGCAGCGTTGGAGGAGAGATCTTTGGAGATCTAGTCCTCATTTTACCACTTGAGGGTAAAATTATTGCAGGCCAAGATCATCAAAAACTCTACACTTATCATAAGTGGAGAGATGGACAGTGTGGGGTAGGCTACATTGTCTACCATGTGCAAATTTTCAGCCCACCTACTTTGCTAGAGCCAAAGGTGGAGGATAGTTTCACGGAGTTACCTAGTTGGAAGGTGACTCATTCTATATGGCTCATAACTTGGAGATGGAGGATCCATATGGGAAATATAGTTCCCATTATATTTCAGATCCCATTCTTCAAAGGTAACTCTAGACATAACCTTGTTATCCTCTTGAGTATCTCACCTTTACATGATGATGGCTTCATAACTGACTTACATGCTGAGGAGGATCAATGTGGAGGCTTGATTGATGAGATATCATCACTTCACTTGGGGGAGATCATCATACATGGATGCTATAGGGAGAGGAGGAAAGAAGAATTCAGTCTATCCTTGCACTTTCTTGAGGACAAGAAATCTTGAGGACAAGAAATCTTTGAGAGCGGAGGACTGTAATATTCCAAAATTTGCAAGCAGCAAATTGGAATATTAATTTTTGATTATATCATCTAGGAGATGAATAAAATGGTTAAAAGGCCCATGAGTAGGAATAAAATCCCTCATAGGTTGAAATGGATCAATGGAGTAGCTTAATTTTTCACCTTCCAGTCTGAAAAGGGGCAAATGCATGAGGACAAGGTCAAATTTGACCAAGTCAATAGCGCTGCATAATAGGTGTAGCTTGCTTAGGAAGAAAACGTGGTTTGAGAGGGAGAAAGATTATTTGTGGAAGAAAAACTAATATGTGGGGTCCATCACTAAGAGGCATTCACTTCTATAAAAGGAGGAAGAGGCAGCCATAGTGAGATATCTTGGAGCATTTGATTTTCGTCTAGAAGACTATTTTGCATTCTCCGGTTGTTCAGCTGAGTTGCAGTGATGTTTAGCATGAGGGATTCCTGCTTAGGATTTCCTCTCCTTCTTGAGAGGCCTCTTGAATGATTGAAATTCATCTTCTCCACATATTCGCTCAAGGCCAAAGCCACTTCTTCAGTCAGTGCGTTATTTCTGCTGAAGTATAACGTAGTGTTGTTGGGTGTTGCAGTGGAGGGTTCCACAACACCTTTCCTTGGCTCATCTTTCAGAGGAGGGAGCTCCTATTCCTTCAGGAGGTTAGTGAAGGAGTTTCCTGAGCTTATTTCACATCTTTGGCACCATTCCAATCATTATATATCTCCTACAGTGCAGTCCAGCTCCTTGACTGCATTATTTTTTAGCACAATTGCAGTAGGGGTTGCACCACTACTTTGGAGGGAAATATCTTTAGGGATTGGATCAGACTTTCACCTGAGAGATCCATTGGATGAGATATATGCATCATATGCAGCATCATTATCTATCTTCATCCATTTATAATTTCTGAGTTGTAGCTACTGCCCAGAAACTCCGACATTTTTGCAGATTTGCCATTTGTACTTGTATTTCAGCCAATCCTCTTAAGGATTGTTGTATAGTTATTTTTAGGGGTTGAGAGCTTGCTCCCCCACATTTCTTGAGCTCATATTGTCATATCATTGTATTATCTATTATTGTGTTGTAGTATCTCCTATAAATTGCATTGTTATAGCCATGGCTTCCTTCATGTAGCAGTATTTTCCATATAGCATGTATATGTTCCATTGAGAGAGGCATTGCCTTCTTGGGTGATTGTTTCTCCAAATATTTGTATACATTATTGCTGCTATGATATAATATGATGGCTAATTGTATCTTCATGTGTTCCTGGCTATATAATTACGTTGTAATTCCATCTCTTGCTCAAGATTTGTTGCAGTCCCTCATCGGGCTCTTTCTGAGGACAACTAGGTCTGGGAGATATGTTTAACCCACCTAGAAGGATTTCCTTGAAGCCTCCTCTTGGATTTAGGACTTGTCTTAGATGCATTGATCGAAGGGATCCAGTCCTGATTTCAAATCACAGCAAGCGACCATTCCTAGAAAATGCGTTTTCCGGTCATGCCTTGCTAATTTGTTCAGTTTTGGATATTCTGAGATCTATTACATGTTGTGAACAATATTTTCCAAGCACAAGGAAAATAGAAACATTTCAGATGAATATAGAAACATTTGACCTTTGACATTTGTAGGATACTTTGTGGAAGCTATCAATATGCTCTATAAACTAGTTTGAATAAAATTTCTCTTTAAATTTGAAATTTACCATTTACCACTTCTCTTCATCTATATTGAAAAATTGATGAGAGTTGAGTTGTTTTACTTTGGAAATAATAATTCCAACTAAACACTTTTGGATTTATTGCTACAAGGGGTGGGATATATCTATCTCTTAATATAACAGTGTTAACTACATTACTAGCGAAACTTTCTAACATAAAAATTAATTCATAGCTAAACACATATTTATGAATAGTTTTGTATTCTTGAATGTTCCTTTGTAGGATCTATTCTATGTTGTGAACAATATTTTCCAAGCACATGGAAAATAGAAATATGTCAATAGAAAATAAAATTAGGATACCTCCATCATGAGAAGAGACAATAATGAAGAGATTAGCCACATCAAATATAAACTAATCTAAACTAACGAAGAGATGAAAATATAATGACATTTTGTATCAAAACTAAACTAACAATACAATAATATATATATGTAATTAAATATTCATTCATCACCATCATATCCATGCAAAAAAGCGGTGAGTTAGGATCATCTAGGAGTAAACATCATGGACACATTAAATAACCATATAATGGACACATTAAATCACCATAACTTAATTATCTAGCAAAGCACCCTTATCCAGTATATCATAATATATTGTTCGTACCAACACACATATAACCATCCACATGTCCATTTATTTGAAAGAAATCCACAATATAGTATTAAACTATATAACTTACGATGTATTGTAGCAATTATATGTTCTAACCTTAGAATCAAAGTTCATTTTTCATCTTGAACAATGTGTTCCACTCATATGAAATGTGCTAGTGCCAAATTTTCTAGAATGGCATCATGATCATCTATCGATAACCTCCATTGTCTCTGTTTTTTTCTACTCTTCACTTGCTTCAACTGCAACTGAGTTGCTATGACCAAGTGACTATATTGGGCTTAAATAACCTCTGGCTGGTAATCTTGAAAAATAATATGATATTTACATTTCTTTACTTCTTCAAAGAAATGTCCTATTAACACCATTGAACCGATTGGGTATGTATAATTTGATGGATCATTATACTCTTGCAGCAATGTGGATTTAGACATAGTGCATCGTAGTAAATAATAATGTGTGTTTTATTGATTATTATCTGTTGCAATGACAACAAAGACATCACCTTCTCTAATCATATTAGAAACAAGATTATAATCATTGTCAATCACAACCACTTCATTGTCCATTTCCTTGTCAGTGACGTTTCCAAATGGGGGCAACAGTGTCAATTCTTCATGTTTCCATGGTTTAACAAATTTCTTAATTTTGTTTTCACATTCATCAATGGACTCTGTCTGATCAATACATGTAAAACAAAAGCAAGAGCACTTTCGTTATCAATGCAATGTATATTTGTCATGTTCTTACTCCTAATTGAGTGTAAACTTCTTGTTTAAGGGATTCCAAGGCAATTAAATGGTAACAATCTATCAACATCACCCATTGCAATATTCCAAAAGTACCTTCTTGAGAAAAACACACACATGTATGAGTCAAATTTTGAACAATATTTAATATTTTTTTGATAAAAATACACACACGCATGTATACACATATATCTCTAGGCATGTATAATATATTGTTAGTTAAATGTGTACGCTTACCTGTGCACATCAGCCATCCTTGGGTTCGATACATGACTTAAATTGTCTTTGCACCAATTAACAACATCTAAATAATTTTCAAGGTGGGAAGCTAATTTATTCAATTGATGCCTCCTAAGCACACATTTTATGCACGTACCAACACCATCGTGCTCTCCTTTTCCATGCCCTGTCTCAAATAAATTCCATGTATGTCGAATGTTGGTTCTCTTATGAAGACGAGACAACCAAAAGAATGATCTTGATGATTTGAATTGACCAGCACAACCATTTGACCATACCCAATGTTCTTCAAAAGTGACCCTTTGTTTCAAAAATTCATTATCAATAACATTAAAACAATGTTGAACAAAACATGTATCATGTGTTCGATCATCACTAATGTAGAAATGGTACTCCTTAACCACCTCGCGATTATTTTCATCGATATCAAGCTCTGCATGTCTATACAAAATATGCATAAATATAGATACTTGGTATGAATGATAATACTCACTTTGTATCTCCTTTTGTGGACTAAACGTGCAATTCTCAGCGAAATCAACCACTGATAATATTATTCCTTTTGGGAACACATCACGTGATTGCTTGAACTGTAAATCCTGCCATCATGCTATATGAAAGTGATTAATATATTTGTATATTTACACCTTGAACTTCTCCATAAAATATGTCACTGAAATGTCGTCGCCAATTAAAGTGATATTTTTTGATGTTGTGCTTGAATCTGCAACAGGAGTTTAAGTAACATTTTCATATCACTTCCAATTGAGATTGAGATTTGACAGTCTGGGATCATTAGGATCAATGAGATACTTTGCATCGTAGAGTGCCAAATGAGAACAATCTCGACATTTTCTTCCACCAACACATTCTTTTTATAAAATAATTTATTATTCTCTCGTGCACATAATATCTTCAATAAAAATTCACGAACCCTTGAAGGAGGGGTTTAATTTGACCAATATTTTATGCCAAAATTTACAAATGTCTCATAAAATAATTGGAATTCTACATGGTATCGACAAAATGTGTCTCGAACAGTTAAAGGCCTGACATACCATGGTTTAATCTTCACAAATGTGCTAAGGGAAACCTTCACATCAGTATTACTCTCCATAAAGTTCCGGAATAATTCTACTTAACTGACCTGTGTTATATGTTTGGCATGAAATTCATAAAATCCCTTAGATATATAGTGTCGCACAACATGCTTTTCATTTGGCGACACATGAGAATTCAAATCCAAAAAATATTTTACCCTATCCCTCACACCATCAGGAAGTCTATCATGATGTGGATGCCTGTAGATATTAGCCCAACATGCAAGTTCATAATTCTCATCTAATTGAACTCTAAATTTTGTATGCCTCCATAAAATGTTTCTTGATGTTTTAAACAATTTTGAAGTTGCTGACATCAACCGACTTGATGTAGTTTGCTTCAAGAGTACACCTGTTAAAAGTGCTCTATGAGCATTATTTTCAACTTGAGATCGCTTTTTGGCTAGTGTGGCAAGCGCCGACGTTGCATTTTTTAATACCATTTCAGTTTCTAAAACCTCTTTCTCACGTTTAATGCCCAATAATTCCACAAAATTTCTAAGGATTTGTGCTTTAAAAATCTAGGTAACATCTGAGCTTGTGCTATGATAGATTTACCTTCAAAAATATGTTTCAATCCCCAATTTATTTTATCTTGAACTGTCCTTTCAGCCATTGGTGGTCCCAATTCTTCAATTTTAGTTGGATCCATATTTTCTAGAAAGTTGTAGTCGTATGCAACGTTCTTGGAACTTCCAATTAATTGCTGTGAAATTCGACGTGTGGTAGTATCTTCTTGTGGTTCTGATGTTGTCCCTGCATAAAAAACAATATTAACTTCTAATTTGAAATTGACATATACATATTTTTAATTTTAAAACTATCTTTAACTACAATGTTTTTTTTTTTGAAATACAAAATTCAAATTGAAGAAACTATTGACTCACCAGTGAGATCGATATCAATATTCTCTTGGACATTTGTGTTTTTAATATTCTTGTTGACAAGTTCCTCAACATTTCTCATTTCCTTGTCATTGTCATGCACCTCTACATCTCTTTCACGATGCTCTACCTCCACATTTATTTCATGGCTTAATCTTTCCCTTTCCTCTTGCCCTTATTTTTGTAATCTCTCATTCTTATCCGTTGAATCAGTTCTTTTTCGATCGTGCCTTGATAGGCAATTCCTTTGGTTTCCCATGTTCACAAAATTGGAAACCTAAAATCCAATTCTATTTGGAACAAATACCCAAAAAAACATAAAGACTTCAGAATAAGTACTTCATGCTTTCAATAAGACAGAAAATTAAATAAATAATTAAATTCATAAAGACATTTTACAAAAATACTTCATGTCTTCATAGCAACATTTTGCAAAAATACTTCATGCCTTCATAGCAACATTTTGCAAAAAAACTTCATGCCTTCATAGCAACATTTTGCAAAAATACGTCATGCCTTCATAGAGACATTTTACAAAAATACTTCACGCATCCATGCACCCAAAAAAACTTTAAAAAAAAATTCGCCAAAAAAATTTTTGCACCCAGAAAAACTTCCAAAAAAAATTTCGCCAACAAAATTTCGCACCAAAAAAAACTTGAAAAAAAATTTGCCAAAAAGAATTTTGCACCCAAAAAATATTGGCACCTTGGCAGAAAAAGAATTTGGACCCTTGCACCTTCGCAATTTTCACTGGTTCAAAATGGTGTGTGGAATTAATCTTTCGAACGAGAGTATTTATATAGAATTCTCGCCCAAAACATTGTGTCGGCCGAAAATCAAATGTTTTGATTAAAATATAATAAACTCTCGGACGAGAGTCGACCTTGGGTAAGCACTCGGGCGCAAACTCTCGGCCGAGAGTTTAGCCGCACTGTTAAATGTAACCTATGGTGGTTTAAACTCTCGGTCGAGAGTTTAATAAATGTCTCGCCCAAGAAATTATCTTGGCCAAGAGTTTCTGATCAACAAAAAACTTAGAAAATTCTGTAGTTTTCAAGAACCTGCAACTTTGGAGGGGCGGAACACCTACAAAAACAAAATGTTATCTTTCAGACCTGGTACCATTAGATTCATCTCTGAATCTAGTTTCTATGATGTAATATTTGTGGTGTTTCATTAAAAATTTCAATTTTTTATTAATTTTATACTAAATTGTGTCACTGTGGAATTTCATTGTTTTGAAAATTGCACTGAATGAAAATTCAATAACTTTAAAATGGCAACACCAAAAAAATCAGAAAAATCATTATTATCGCAATTCCTCTCCCTGTCTTCTTCAAAAGGGTATTCTCATTTTTCTTATTGACGATCACATTGAAAAGAAAATCTAGGACTCATAAAATGTACTGAAACATTACTGTTTTTTTGTCTTCGTCCATTTCAAAAATAATAAAAAATAGCGATTTAATCTGAAAATTACCGAACAATAGTCAGTGCACTAGTGCAATCTATGTAGATTGTGATGATATGGTTTATTTCCAAAAAATGAATAACCTTCCCTAAAAAAATTTAGGGTTCAAAAAGTGACTATTTATGTTTTCCTGGAAATTTCAAGTATATGCAGTTAGTAAACAACAAATTTACCCCTCTATATGTCAATATTTTTTTTTTTTTTTTTAAATATGAGTATGGAGGTAAGAAAATTCTTTACAAATCTTGTTTTTATGTCAAAGTGAAATTTCCATTGAAAATATGAGTTTAGTGGAGTTGAAGTTGAAAAAACATAGAAAATTACAATTTTCAACGTCAAAAAAGGGCAAAAAGTGTTTCCCAACTTCACATTTTCACCCGCAAATGATTTTTGAAGAAACTGGGTAAACGCGCAGCACCACTTTCAAATGCACCCTCCTCCTGAAAAATGCACAATGTCATTAAGAAATACACTTCACTTTCAGCCTAACACGCAGCACCACTGGCAAACACGCAATGCCAATGGCAAACGCACCCTCTGACCCTGTTTTGCACAATTTTACCCTAAAATTCGAAAATTTATCCTTTGTTGAGTTTGCTTGAGGTTGTAGGAAGCAAATGAACTTTTATTTGATGTGTTGAGGGCTTTTATACTTTAAGTGGATTTGATTTATGCTTTGAAAACCCACTTTCCTCATGTTTCACTTTACCTTTCAAATTTTCAGACTAATTCTCTTTAACTTCTGACTTTTTATTTTGCAGGTTGATCAATTGATGGAGTTTGACATATATTTCCTTCAGTTTGGCATGAGTGTTTTGAATTGACAACTAGGGAGTGAAAATATCACATATAGAAAACATAAAATTACATAGGAAATTAAAAATAAATTACATCTTAGTTTTCATATCAAAATGACATTTTGATATGAAAATCATATAAAATCAAAATTACAAATTTAAAAATATAATGTTTACATACTGATGATCTTCTGTAGATGGAAATAGAATGTCATTGAATCACTCTCAGATTTGTTTTCTGACTTTATTGGGATGGAATGATGCATTTTTGGACTTTGAAAAACAAAACCCTAATGACCTAATGGGACCTTGAATGACCTGACTGTCATAATTTACTTTGACTGAGATAGGACATGGTGAAATAAGCTTTTAATAGGTGTTATTATGCTCAGCAAGACATGAAGGTGAGTCAGAAAATTTGATTTTCTTAGGGAGAGTGAAGTTTTATTGAGTAGGGCTACCATTATTGAAACAATTTTTAGCATGACCTAATGGAATGATATAAAAATTTCAGAGTGAGACATCTAATATGGAAATGAAAAGAGTGATTTGGATCATTGATGGTAGAATGCATATTCTAACACTAACACATACTTCCATCCTAAGGAAGTAATGCATCAAATCCATATCTTTCATCTCGAAATCTCCTACAAGGTCCTCCTTGCAAGAGTGGATTAGTTTCTCATCCCATGTAAGTATCAATTCATCAACATACAATACCAAGATAAGAAAATTTCCATCTACCACAATGTGATAGACGTTGGAATATGCTTCACTTTTGGTGAATCCCAATCCACTGAGATATGTGTTGATCAAAGTGTACCCTACTCGAAGTTCTTGTTTAATACCATACAAGGATCTCATAAGTCTACACACATGTGTCTCCCTGTCATATGTCTCAAATCCCTCTAGATGCTCTATGTAAATTTATTCCTCAACAACACCATTGCAAAAGGCGATCTTCTCATCCATCTGATGGATCTTCCACACCATCTACGCAGTTAATTATATCATAGTTTTGATTGAGGAATATATTTTTATAGGGGAAAAAGTTTCCTCATAGTCCATGCCCTCTACCTGAGAGAAGCCTTTGGCCACAAATTTGGACTTTTACTTCTTGATGCTCCAATCAGTTTCATGATTCACTTTGTAGATCCATTTGAAACCAACCTCCCATACATTGTTCTTCATGATGGATTCATAATCCTCCACCATGGCATCAACCCACACTCGTTGAGAAATTGCTTCCTCAAATGAAGAAGGCTTTGTCTTAATGAGTTATGTCACGAGAGTCATATACCCAGTGTAATACTCTGGTGACCTCCTCTACTTGCACACAAATGTAGGAGCTCTGACATGCTCATGTGCATCCTGTGCTAATATGTCATCTTCTTTGGTTCTATTCCTCCTCTCTCTAGAAGATTCTGGTTGAGTGGGTGCCTCCACTCAACCTCTTATTTTCTCCTCCTCATGTGGCTACTCCACAACATCCTGCAGCTATGTCTAAGGCTCCTCCTTAGGAACTATAAGCTCCTCCTTTGATGGGATACTCAAATTTCTCTCTAGAGAGAATCTCATAGCCTTCTTCTCATCAAATTTGACATCTCTCCTCACTATTTACTATCACCCATAGTGAGGGAAAATACACCCTATATTTATGTGGAGTCTCTGTGTATCCTACAAATACCCCCATATCAATTGTAGGCTTAAATTTCTTCCTCCTATCCTTAGAGACATGACAATACATAGTAGCTCCAAAAATTCAAAATGAGATACATTTGGCTTCCTCCCAGAGAAAGCTTCTTCGGGTGTAATCATGCCAAGTATTCTATGAGGACTCATGTTTTGCAAATAAACCGAAGTGTTGCATGCTTCTTCCCATAGATGTAATTGAAGCCCTTGATCATGCAACATGGCCCTAGATACTCCCACTATTCTTATGTTCTTCCTTTCAATCACCCCATTTTGTTGTGGGTTATGAGATGTTATCAGTTCTCTTCTAATATCCTCTTTAGCACAAAATTCATTGAAGGTGTTAGAAACAAATTCTCCTCCATTGTCACTTCTCATGGATTTTAATTTCTGATGAGTCTCATTTTCAACCAATGCTTTGAATCCAACATTTTTTTAGAAAACTTCATTTTTCTTCCGCATGAAGAAGATCCAACATTTTCTATAAAATTCATCAACAAAAATAAAATAATACACTTGTTTTGTTATAGAGGCTGTAGAAAATGGTCCACATACATCAGAGTGGACTCACTCCAAGATTTATTCAGCTCTACTATCTTGGACTTGGAAGGTGGATTTGACATATTTCCCTAATGTGCATCCCTTGCAGACATCACGTTGTTTCAGGGTACATTTTGGGAGACTAGCGATAATCCGATGCGTGATTTTTAAGGCCCCATGGTGTAAGTGTCCCATGCACCTCTGCTAAAGTTCTCCAACATCCCGACTCTAAATATTTTATTCCTTGCTACTCAATGCAACACAAGCTTCCACCTCAAGTTTGTAGATATTTTTCATTCTAACTCCAATTTGCTTCACTTTATCGATAGCTACATGTCTCATAAAGGCTTTACCCTTACTAAAAACAACATCATAGCCTCTATCCTCCAATACAACTATAGAGATCGGGTTCTTCTTCAGCCTAAGTACATAGTTGACATATTTTAGACAGGGATAATTTTAAGGATGGAAAATTATCTTGATGTTTAAAATGTTGGCGAATTTCAATAGTCCCTAATATGTGAACTATAAAATTTTAATGATAAGTTTGTAAAATTATATAAATTTATAATGATTTTATATATATTCTCTATATAATTTTGGATATTTTTAAGGTAAAATAATTTTATATTGTAAAATTTGGGCGAATCATTTTTACAAAAAAATGGAAATTGGCGAATATTGTTTTGGGCAAAACCATGGAAAATTAGCCCACCTGCGAATATTAGCCCCTAAAATTTTCCATGATTTTAGATGAAGATGGGAGCCCGACCCCCTCTCAAATTTATAGGTCCAATTCCTTTGGTATTGTACCACCCATCATCCCCAAGTTCTATGTGCATCTAGAGATCCTTCTCCTCTAGGCTACTAAATAATTCTTTGCATCTTGCCATATGGAACAAGGCACTTGAATCTAGATACCACACACTCCCCATTATAATGCTTTCCATGCATGCAATCAGGGTGAAGTTTAATTCAAATTGTGAGTAAAGTGCTTCACCTCCTACTCCTTGTGAAGGCTTCTTGTTAGAGTTCTTGTGCGAACACTTTGTTGCATAGTGCCCAAATTCATGGCAGTGAAAACATTTTATCATGCTTAGGCCCTACTTCTTGCCATTGTTCTTGCTAAAAGTTGTCTTTCTTTGGGTCTTATTGCCCTTCCTGACCAAGGAAAATTTCTCTTCCTCCTCAACTTTGGATGTTACTCCATCTCTGGTATTCCTATGAATTTATTCTTGCACCAAATAAAATAAAAGTATCTCCCAATTTGGAAAATTTTGCCTTCCATTTATAGAGTCCTGGTAGCTGTGCTAGGATTTTGGAAGGCCTAGGAGAGTTAGGCTCACTAGCTCTAAAGATGGAATATTTTCTCCATCTCCTCCAAGCTCATCTCAACATTGAGTGGATCTGGAGAGGAAATGAGGAATGGATTCATTTTTCTGCATGCGGATGTTTCTGTGCTTGTCCCTCATTGCCAAATTCTTGGCATCGTTACCATTTTTGGAATAACTCAGTGAGGGTCTTCCACATAGCAAAGGGAGTCTCCTTTCCATGTGAATTTGAGACTATGTGGTCTCTCACACCCTCTAGGATGATCCTCCTGGCTATTGTGGTATCCTTCTTGTTTAGTCAATTTAGTGTCCTAAATTGCTTTCATTAATTATCAACCAGGGCTAGTAAACTGATGAAGTGTGGTGCACCATATGTGCTTAAGCAACCTATTACATACTTCATTGTTTTGTGTTTTATGTTATTTTTCAGGGGGGGGGTTGTTCTTTAAGATCTAAGGATGGTTAATCTAAAGCTATGGAAATACTTATGTGAATCTAAATGTATTTTAGAAGGAATAAAAGGAAGTGTACCAAAACTAATCTAATTTTCATAAAAACATACCAAAAACTGAGGGCTAGTTGAAGACCTATTTTAGAAATCAAAGCATCTATCTAATCTATTTATTAGTCCTAATCCATGGATATATTTCTAAAACTAATATTGAGAATTACAATGTCTATCTTAGATGAAAGAAGAGAATCAACTATTGTACCTTTGGTTACCTCAACATTCAATTGTTAGGCATGACCCTATTGAGATGGAGTTTAGCAACTGCTTGTACTTTAGTCTGCTAAGGTCCTAAAACATAAAACAAAGAATGCAAATGAAAATATCTAAGATGTATATAGTTACTCCAATTATTCAATTTGTAAAGAGTGATCTTCTTGAAGTAATGTTAGGTAAATAATTACACCTGTTTGAACTAAGGAACTAAGAAAACTCTGCAAATGGATAACTCATAAATTGCATTTCGTTAATCATTCAACCATCTCATCTGAAAACATGATTAGAACAATTCCTTCTAGAGTTTTTTTTAGGAAGATTATTGTTTGCAATTAAGTGAGGATCTTGAAAGTAAAATAATTTAAGATCTAACTAAAATGAACTAATGTATAATTGACTTGTCTGCCACATTCAAATGTAAAGTGTTTAACTTATTGAAATGCCTTCGGAGAAATCAATTATGCCTTAGTCTTTAGCAAGCAGATAACAATAAGAAAGATAACTTCAGCCACTGTATGTGTGACATATTTAACCATTTAATGTAGGTTTAGCATATTGAAAATGGCTTTCATAAACATATGTTAACACAACAATTGATAACTCTGTTCTAATGGAAATAAAAGACAGGAACAATAAAACTAAACAACTATGGTTTCCTAGCACTTCAATCCTTAATCCAATTTTGAAAACAAAGTTCCTACTTTCATGAAATGTTTTGGAAGAGTAAGTGTAATATTCCTACTTAGCCCAAGCTAAGAGGAATATTCAATTTTGTTTCATTTTCTGTTGATTGAATAAATGAGTAAAGGAGGACATGTAAAACTCCTAAAAATAATGAATAAATCAATGCCCATGTGAACAGAGACATATCTGGGCCATATAAAATAGACACTTGCAGGTGTGAATGGGTTTGAACTATGAGACTGTGTCAACCTTGACCAAATCTACAGCGCAGTCTAGATGCAATGTACCTCATGGATGCACAACACAGTTCTAGATGGAGGCTCCACATGTGAAAGGAGCTAACTCATTGAAGTGGTTTAGGGTTTGACAAGGCTTTTATCTTATAAAAGGAAGAGGAGAGCAGCATGAGAGGGTTGTTGAAGATATTATTTCAGAAGAATTTTTCTGCTTATACATTTCTCATTCTCTAGCTGTTTAGTTGAGAATAATGTTGTTTAGCATTGGGTGTTCCTGAGCGGGAATCCCACCTCCTTCCTAGAGCAACTCTTGGAGGAGTTTTTCTTGTCTTGTCCACTATCAAGCTTGGGCCAAGCTTCACCTTACACCTAAAATTTTTATCCTGTTGAGGGTTGGGTTGTCCTTGTGAGTTGCAGCAAGTGGAGGATAGATCTCTTCAGATCTATGCACATCTAGCACCCCTTTTCATTGGGAAAGTCTTCTATCCCATTGGCAAGAGTGTCCTAGATCATTGGAGCTATAGATCCAGACCTTGGCACCAGGAAAAATCATTCTCAGAGCTTACAGTGCAGTTTCCATTCCCAAACTGCGTTATTTTCAAGTTTACAGTTGCAGGGTGTTTTGTCTGCATTTTGGAGGAGAGGTCTCTGGTGATAGGATTCTTCATCGCACTGTGGTGATCCATGGATTGGCCATCCAATCCATGTTTGTTTCAGATCTGATCTGCTGTTATATTATATGATTCATAGATTTCTAAATATTACTGCAGATCTGCAACTCTAGATCTTAGATCTACTCTTGTACTTTCATGTTTTGCACAAAACCCCAAGGGGAATGTATAGATGAGCTTTTCTTGTATACAGATCTGAATTAGATCTATATTTTTGTGTAAATATCTAATCTAGATCTGCGTTATAATATATTGTTGCTTCAACACATTAAAATAACGCTGTCGAGTTTATGCAGACATTTATTGTGGTTGTAGCACCTCATTTTGAGGGTTTCTTCTTGTATAACCTTCTCCTTTCTATTATAAATTGTATCAGATATATTGTAAATCTGATTTACTATTTTATAAGCTATATTTGAGCTACCATATTGATCTCCTACAAATATTGGGCTGAACTGCGTTATTTTCCAGCAGTGTTTTTTTTGTATTGTTGCAGTCCCTCCTATGGGCATTTTCTAGATGCACTAGGTGTAGGGAGACCTGTTTAACCCACCTAGGAGGATTTTTTTTAAATCCCTCTTGGATTTAGGTCTTATATTGTCAGATATAAGGGATCCAAGTGTTGGTTTCCAATCCTGTAGCATATATTCCTGAAAAATGCGTTTTTCAGCCATGCCTTGCTAGCAGTCTTGATTTTGGGATATTACAATGGTATCGGAGCATGATCTTTGGCTCAGCCTGTGAGTCACAAGAAAAAGATCAAGATGATGAAAATAATGAGCTTGCTCTCATCAGTTTTCAGATCCAGAAAGGACCTCTCCAAGGAGGTTAAGAAGATAGAAGAAGGAGAAGAGGAAGGACCATGCACTTCCTACTCTCACAAAGAAGAAGACAAGAAGCATGGAAGACACTTGGATCATCAGATCCTGAGTGAGTACCTTGTTGAGTACAAGTCTCAACCTAGATCCTTCAAGGAGACTCTAGCCTTCCCACAATTCATTCAACTGGAGGAGGGGAGGAGACCCTACAGCAAGGGAAAAATCTAGGGCAATAGGTTTCTATTGTCCACTTTAGATGGGACATCTGCAGCCAAAGCTTGGGCAAGAAGACTCAGTGAATTCTTCCTACTACATCCAGTGGTAGAGAAAGAAGCAGTGGAGATTACAGCACTGCACCTGAAGGGTGAAGCAAGCAATTGGTGGTTCATCCATGTGAGACATGAAAAAGTATCTTCTCTTGTAGATTTTACTCAAAGGGTGATCAAGAGATTTGATAAAGAGAAATCCGAGGAAGAGAAGTCGTCACCATCTCTTGAAGAGATTTGTATCAATACTATCACAAACTTGGAGGACAAGCCTTCAACATCAGCAGTTGAGGGGGCCAACATGGTAGAAGAAGGAACTCTTGCAGCCATACAAGATGTTCCCAAAGGCCATCAAGGTATGATTGAGTTTCCACTTTCTATTATTGCAGCAAATATCTTAGGAGGTTGTGGAAACCTACTGTTGCATGCCCCAGAATCATCATTTACTACTAATCTAGAGCAGCAGAGTTGCATTGTGTTGTCCAAGAGCAGCAGTGAAGAAAGGAGGACCCATTCCTCATGGGAGAAATCAGATGGCAGCTTCATTCAGGGAGCAATGAATACAAGGGTAGACATCTTGAGATGAGAAACCTCTTCTCCTCTCTAGATGAAACTCTCTCAATGAGCATGCCACAACTCAAAGAGAGACTTCTACTTGCAGTAGATCCAACACCCCACTGGTTTTGGAAGGCCATGCATGAGGAGGAGGTCTCATCAGGAGATCCCTTGGAAAGTGCACTTCAACATTCCATGAAGTGCAGAGTTCTTCAAAGATTTGAGGGGGTTGGTGTCATACAATGGGAGGATACCAAGTGTTTGCATAATGAGTTCCATGATCCACTGGTGGATGAATGGATGTGGATGATAAGCAAGAAGTTGGAAAGCTACTTGCAAATCTATGACCCTAGGCAACAGGAGGCATGGCTACATTGGCTACTCTTGAAAGAGTTTTGCCATCATCCTCTTTCTAAGGGTATGTGGGGGAAAGATGTGTGGCAAGATGCTTACATCATTGGGAAGCAAGGAGTACGGACACATTGTGTTGATATGGCATTCTTCATGTCAATCACCATGTTTTCACCACATGATTTATATGATGGAGGTATGGGGAGGCAGCAAAATATTTTTTTTCTTTGGATGTTCTTGGGAGAGCAAGAGAAGATTTGCTCTCACACTTTGCATGATGTTGCAGGAGTAGGAGATGGCATTATCATGGTGCAAAGGGGCTACTCTTTAGCCTTGGATGATCTGGAAGTACTTCCACTTTGGAAGGAGCTTCTTGTTTGTAGAAACATTATGGAAGATGTCTTTGGCAATGAACATGTCAAAGAATGGAGCTATGTATTAGCAGGAGCCTATTTTCATAGGCCAACAACGATGTCACTCTGGAGCATGGATTTATGGATGGATCCCCAGTATCATTCCACTCTTGATGCACTTGATGGACAAGGAGGAGGTGAGAAAGATGGAGTAATGGATGGAGACATCTATTGCTGTGATGTGTTCTTCTTGGCTTTGATTTCCAAGTACATGAGGAAGGATCTTCATGCAGCACATGATTCATTTCTCTTCATGAGAGTATGTCATATCATTATGGAAAATTTGTTCATGGATCCTATCATGATCTTACTTTTAGTACATGGTAAGGATCTTGTTGTTGCATTTAGTGATTTGCATACTCTTACCATTTCTATGCAGTGCATTTCTCCACAAGAGGGCAAGCTTTTCATTGAGCTCCATGATCAACAATGGGCCAGAATGTATGATGGAGACAACCATCTCTTATATGGCCATGGGCAAGTGTTGTATTACTTCATGTATGTTCATTTTTTTTTATACAGCCATCTACTATTCATTAGTAAATGAAATAACATACATAGACTACCATGTATCCAACAACCACTTACCTTGTAATTTTCTGAAGCTGCAGTTGGAAAAACTGCACTGTAAATTCATGGGAAACTGTTGGTACCTTCCTGCACTACATGGAACCTTCAGTATTTCCTTTTTCTTGATGCTAATCATGGTTCCAATTGTTGATATTGTTCTTGTTTTTATGAGGAGCATGATTGGGGAGGAAACACATTCGTTAGATGTGTTCCTTTCGGAAGAGGATTCCTACATTTTCTGCATTGCATGTTCTAATGGGAACATGAGAGGAGATATGGCCATCACAACCAAACACTTGTTTCTTTATGATGTGGGGCATGAGTTTGATGAGATGCCATATGGTGATGATTTCCCATCCATCCCATATGAAATGGTTTGGGCCAGCTTGATTCACAATGTTGGAGAGGATATCTTTAGAGATCTAGTCTACATCTTGCCTCTTGAAGGCAACATTATTGCAGCCCATGATCAGCAAACACTCCACACTTATCTTAAGTGGAGAGGAGGACGGCGTGGGGTAGGCACCTATGTCTACCAAGTTCAGTTTTTCAGTCCACCTACATTGCATGAACTCAAGGTGGAGGAAAATTTTCTGCAGTTACCAAGTTGGGAGGTGACTCATTTTGTATGGATGATTGCTTGGGGAAAGATGTTTTCCCAATACATTTCAGTTCTATCCTTGCATTTTCTTGAGGACAAGCAACATTTGGGAGGGGAGGACTCTAATATTCCTACTTAGCCCAAGCTAAGAGGAATATTCAATTTTGTTTCATTTTCTGTTGATTAAATAAATGAGTAAAGGAGGACATGTAAAACTCCTGAAAATAATGAATAAATCAATGCCCATGTGAAAAGAGACATATATGGGCCAAATAAAATAGACACTTGCAAGTGTGATTGGGTTTGAACTATGAGACTGGGTCAACCTTGACCAAATCTACAGTGCAGTCTAGATGCAATTTTTATTTTTATTTTATATATATATATATATATATATATATATATATATATTTATTTATTTATTTATTTATTTAATATTTTTATATTTTTATTTTCATTTTATTTACTTACTTTTGGTTTTTACTTATTTTTAATAAAAGTTTTATTCATTTATTTATGCATTTTATCTTAATGGTTTTTATTTTTAATTTATATTTTTAGTTTATTTTATTTTATTTTATTTTATATTTTTTAATTAATTATTTATAAATATTTATTATATTTAAAATATTTTAATTATTAATAGAATACAATAATAATATTTCAACTATTATTTTCCATATTCAGTCAAATTATCTGCTAGGGATTAATTCTTCTTTGATTGTTATTATTTTTCGTTCATTGTTATTTTATTTTGATTTCATTTTTATCTATCTTTATTTATATATTTTATTGTGAAAAAAATCTTTCGGTAAAAATCACATCCAAATAAATTTGGGATGTGTTTCGATGATGAACCACACTGGCTGGTTCGAAACGCGTCCCAAATTTATTTAGATGTGATTTTTACCGAAAGATTTTTTTCACAATTTATGGATCACAGAAGCAATATTCCTAAAATATATACTTTATTTTCATTTTCATTTGATTATTTATATTTTACTTATTTCTTATTTATTTATTTATGTATTTTTTCTTAGTGCATTTTATTTTTGTTTTTATTTTTGTTTTTATTAATTAATTTTTATTTTTATTTTTATTTTTATTTTTATTTTTATTTTCATTTTTATTTTTCTTTTTTCTTTTTTTTCTTTTTTTTTTTATTTTTTTTATTTTTTATTTTTTTATTTTTATTTTATTTTATTTTTTTAATTTTATTTTATTTTATTTTTAATATATAAATAATTATTATATTTAAATCTTTTAATTATTAATAAAATACAATAATAATAATTCAACTATTTTATTCTTATTTAGTAAAATTATCAGTTATGGAGTAATAATAACTCCAATATTATTTTATCTTTGGAGTTCCTGATTTAGTCCAATTATCTGTTTTGGGATAACGACTAGTCAGAGTTTCTTATCTATTTAAACTGTGTCCTAGATCATATTTCTTATCTTGTCCTAATGATGAACCACAATAGCTGGTTCGAAACGCGTCTACAAAATCTGTTGGAATGTGATTTTCGCCGAAATATTTTATACACAATTTTATGGATCACAGAAGCCAAATTCCTAACAGAGAATAATGTTGTTTAGCATTGGGTGTTCCTAAGCGAGAATCCCACCTCCTTCCTAGAGTAGCTCTTGGAGGAGTTTTGCTTGCCTTTTCCATTATCAGGCTTGGGCCAAGCTTCACCTTACACCTACAACATTGATCCTATTGAGGGTTGGGTTGTCATTGTGAGTTGCAGCAAGTGGAGGATAGATCTCTTCATATCTATGCACATCTAGCACCCTTTTTCACTGGGAAAGTCTTCTATCCCATTGGCAAGAGTGTCCTAGATCATTGGAGCTACATATCCAGACCTTGGCACCAGGCCAAATCATTCTCAGAGCTTACAGCGTAGTTTCCCTTCCTAAACTGCGTTATTTGCAAGTTTGCAGTTGCAGGGTGTTTTGTCTGCATTTTGGAGGAGAGGTCTCTGGTGGTAGGATTCTTCCTCTCACTGTGGTGATCCATGGATTGGCCATCCAATCCATGTTTGTTTTAGATCTGATCTGTTGTTCTATTATATGATTCAGAAATTTATGAATATTACTGTAGATCTACAACTCTAGATCTCAGATCTACTCTTGTACTTTCATGTTTTGCACAAAACCCCAAGGGGAATGTATAGATGAGCTTTTCTTGTATACAAATATGAATTAGATCTATCTTTTTGTGTACAGATCTTCTCTAGATCTGAGTTATAATATACTACTTCTTCAGCCCATTAAAATAACACTGTCAAGTTTATGTAGACATTTCTTGTGGTTGTAGCACCTCATTTTGAGGGTTTCTTCTTGTATCACCTTCTCCTTTCTGTCATACATTGTATAAGCTCTACTATAAATATGATTTACTATTGTATAAGCTATATTTGAGCTACCATATTGATCTCCTACATATATTGGGCTGAACAACGTTATTTTCCAGTAGTGTTGTTTTTGTATTGCTGCAATCCCTCCTTTGGGAATTTTCTAGCTGCACTAGGTGTGGGGAGACCTGTTTAACCCACCTAGGAGGATTTTTTTTTAATCCCTCTTGGATTCAGGTCTTAGATTTTCATATCTAAGGGATCCAAGTGCTGGTTTCCAATCCTGTAGCATACATTCCTGAAAAAATCATTTTTCAAGCATGCCTTGCTAGCAGTCCCCATTTTGGGATATTACAGTAAGTCTGCACAATTGTAATTTATCATTAAACTATTTGAAAGTTGGAAATGAAGCATAAGCCTATTGAGAAACAGAAATTGCTAAAATAGAGTAAAGGAAATCTAACTAGAAAACACAATAAAAACCTCCTTTAGAAGCAGGGGCCCACTGCAATTGATGTGGTTGAACTCCTAGCTTGTTAAAGGTGCAATCAAGCAAGCATTTGGAAAACTGAACTTTTTTATTATGATAAAAACAAGGTCTGGAAATAGAGTATCCACTTAGAAATCTGAATTGTACTGAACTATCTCTCGGTTCTGTGGAACCAATATTTAAAGAGAAATTACATAACTAATTGTGAGTTAAACTAGCTACAGGTGTCTAACTTGAATTGCAATTGAAATAGGACTATTAGACTCATGATTTACTACGAAGAGAAAATCAGGCGTCCTACTACTGTAGGTAAATTTCTTTGACTTGTAACTTTGACCATGAGTTTAGGCTCCTTTTTATGTCGATCTGAACTGTGTGAGTAGGATAGAATCCATGTAGGCAAGATTCTAGAAACACCCATGTGGCCCAATTCCTCAATTGATACCTGGAACCTACTAAACCATAAGAGTGGCTACGGAACGCACAGTTAGCTCCATAACAGGTTGCATTCTGTAGCTAAATTGAAAAAACTTATCCAAATAGCAAAATCATGAAAATATAATACGACAATCATTTAAATGCATCCTTAATACAAAACCTTAGCATTCTTCATTGATTAGGGTTTGTGATCTTATGGAAAAGTGGTGGAATGAGGTGAGAAAAACTGTAAAAGGAGGGAAATCCTAAGGTTCAACATACCCCCACTTCAAAATCATTGCATTTCCTCGTGCAATTTGCCAAAATTTTGAGTTCTTCTCCCCTACTGCATTTTCTCAGATACCTCAACTAGGACATCCAACCTTATAATTTTGTTCCTCTTTGAAGTCAATATCATTCTTGGCCTTTTCATAAGGAGTTTGAATTTGAGGCTTATGATTTCTCTGTTCAATCTCTTGTTCTTCTTCTTCAATTTCCTCTTTTCCTTATGCAATAGTCCTAGTTGCAGAGTAGTATTATCATGCATTGCCTTGTCCAATTTGTTTTTTCCTTAAAAATCTCATTCTCCTGCTTGATGCGCCTGTTCAATATATCTAATTCATAAATATCATGCTTAAGAGTATCAATTAGAGGTTCTTGTGGATTGACAGGTGGTTCTTGGTTCATTGAGGCACTTCTTCTTTCCAATGACTCTACATAATCATATATTTGCTGCTGAACTAGATATATACCAGAAGATCTTCTATTGAGGCCTTCTTCAAAATGATAAACATGAGAGTTTTGAGGACTATACACATGAGAATTATCAACAGGTGATGGAACTGGGGTTTCCTCTTCTATATTTATGAGCTCTATCCCCTTGGACAGTGTCTTCTTCATAATGCCTTGGAGTCTAGAGCTCCTTCTTAGTTTTGGAGGACTTTCATTCCCTTCATTTGTAACCTCACTCTCTTTATTTTTCTTTCCTCTAGCCTTAATTTGTTTCCTAATTTCTGTTAGTTCCTCAGAAATTAGTTTTTCATAATTCCTCTGTAGTGAAGTTTCGAGTCTTTTTTCAACAATCATATCAGTTTTCTTTCTTTTACTTCTCCTGACATTCTCTTCCTTGGGTGGTGACTCTGGTTCTTTTTGAAAATTATTCCTAACAAGGAAATCCTCCCAAGTGTCTCCTATGCTCCTTAAGTGAAACTCAATCAATATATTCACCAAGCCATGATGATGCATAGTGGTCTCTATGGATTGTATTCTCTTTTGTACATTTGAGGCCATTCTTGAGCAGAAAGAAAGGAAGTTTTATTTCAGCATTTTCTATAAAATTCACTAATAAACGGATATGATAAACATACATGGTTCCAAATCTTCCTTCACAATTTATGAATTTATGCAAAATCAAAATCATATTTCTCCATTTGCTTTTAAGGGCTGTACTTGGGATTCCTTTTCTAAAAACTGAGACATCCATACCTGGGTTTTTAAGTATTACCTTCCATGATTCATTATGGAATTCTTTGTTCTTGAACCATCTCTCTCCATGCCTCGGAAGTTTTGTATCTTCAACCAGGAATGACTCTGTCACTGTAAATTTAATGTCCCCAATTTCTACTTTGTTTCCATCAAAATATAGGGCAAATGATTTTGTAATTTCCTTATGAAAACCATTGAACTTTTCTATGAACCTCAACCATCCAGCTTGTTGTAGCAATTCTCTAACCTGTGGGCATAATTCCATGTATTTTACCCCCAATTATTCTGTTCTAACAATCAAACCCATCCTTCTTCTATGCAGAGTTCTTTCAACCTTCAGAATTACCCCTCTGTTTTGTGGAAATGAATTGGCTGTGGAGTCGATGGAGATGAATGAGCTACGGATTTTATGGAGGGTTTATGGTGAGATGTAGGAAATAAGTAAGTGATATGGTCTTGGAGAGACATAGACAAGTAGGTTACGTCATGATCATGACTATTAGTCATCAATCAAGGATATTAATGATGGACCGTTATGCAACTTTATATGAGGGATATGGTCAAGATATATCATGATGAGGATGGTAATCAATTTGAATGATGGGTTGTCAAGGAACATATGAATGTACATATTATACATATTTCATGTTTTTAACTTTTCTATTAAAAATAAATTTTTACACTTTACCTCAGAACTTAACATTTTTTTTTGTTGTTTGCTTGATGTTGTTCCTTAGGTATTCTTTTGTAGGATGGTGGCCTTCAAACATAATCCTTTAGTCCCTTTGAAATCATCATGTCAGAATTGCTGAAGTGGCTTTAGAATAGAATCAACTACAGAATGTATTATTTTTTCTTAAGAGTATGGAACATGAATGGAATGAGTGAGAAATGTGGAATGAAAGTGAAATATGACTTATGGAATGAATTTGAAAATGAAATGAAAGTGGAATGAGATGGAATGACAATGGAGTGTGATGGAATGAAACTGAATTTGCAGATTATGAACTGCAAACATGAATGTAGTTTTCACTACTTTATTACAAAAAATAAAAATGGAAAATATAGGATTTCAAAGAGCTCTTATTTTCACCCTGTATTTTCTGCATAAGTATGCCAATCATTGATTGGTTTTCATATATATATATATATATATATATATATATATATATATATTATCAAATGTAGGAAAAATAAAAGCTAAGTTTGTGAAGAAGAAAAATGCTTCTTCACTAACTCCATATCAATATTATCTTGAAATTTCTTGACAAACTCTTCTTTTGAAAGTGGTTTATGATATACTTTCAACCGATGACCATTTACAAGAAGATATAAATTTTCTTCATCTATTATTCTGATCTTCACTGCTCCATTATCAAAGGCTTTTGCAATCTCATATGGCCTAAGCCAATTAGTCTGAAACTTTCCTTGAAAATCCTTGAATTTTGAATCGAACAAGAGTTCCCAATCCCCTTCTTGAAACTTTTTCTCTTTGATATACTTGTCATGCCATTTAGTCCTTTGCTGTTGGACTATACTGGTTATTTTCACTGCATCTTATCTGATTTCATCTAGTTCATTGAGTTGCTCTAGTCTATGCTTCTGTGCTTCTAATAAATCAAGTCCCAATTGGACTTCCAACTTGAAGGTTTTGATCTGAAACTCTATAGGGAACAGGACTTGCTTCCCATAAACAAGTTCATAGGGAGTATGCCCTGTTGTGTTCCTCCATGTACTCCTATAGGCCCATAAGGCTTCAGGAAGCCTATCTACCCAATCTCTTCTGTGTATATGAACAATCTTAGTGAGAATTCCTTCAGTCACCTTATTGGTAGATTCAACTTGACCATTTTCTTGTGGATGGTAAGGAGTAGACTTTTTGTGCTTGATATTGTAATATTCCACGAGCCTTTTCATCATCTTTGATGTAAATTGAGAGCCTTGATTTGTTACAATTTCTCTTGGAACACCAAAACGAGTGAAGATCTACTCAAAAACAAAATTGACTACAGATCCTTCATTAACAAAAGGTAATGCTTTAGCCTCTACAGATTTAGTAACATAATCAGTGCATACCAAAATATACTTCTTTTGTTTAGATGGAGGATTGATAGGTCCAACAAAATCCAAGGCCCATTTTTTAAAAGGTTCAATGAGTACATGAAGTTGCAATGGCATTTCATTTGAAGGAGCAGGTTTCCCTACCCTTTGGCAACTGTCACACTTTTTGACATATTATTTGGCATCTTTGAAGATGGATGGCCAATAATATCCTAAATGAAGGATTTTATAGGGTGTTCTCTTATCAACAAAATGTCCACCACAAGGTTCATCATGACATGCCTTAATAATTTCAGGCATTTCATCTTCTCGAACACATCTTCTAATAATGAGATCTGGACCTCTCTTATATAATTCATTAGTAATCCATGAATATCTTGCACTTAATAGAATGATTCTTCTTTTATCTATAGAATGCAAATGTGAAGGTAATTTTCCTGTAACTAGGTAATTGGCAATATCTGCAAACCAAGGGGTCCGAGTAGTTATTGCAAAAAGATATTCATTAGGAAATTTATCTTCAACTGGAGTGTTATCTTTCATATTTTGAATTCTAGACAGGAAATCAGCAACTGTGTTTTGTTTTCCAGGCCTATCTAGAAAAGTAATGTTGAATTCTTGTAGGAGCAATAACCATCTTGTAACCCTGCCATTAGTAATATATTTATTCATTAAATACCTAACTGCAGAGTGATCTGTATGGACAAAGGTTTCATAGCCTATTATGTAATGTATGAATTTGTTGATAGCATGAACAACAGCTAAGAATTCCTTTTCAGTTACAGTGTAATTCAATTTTGTGGGAGTCAAATTCTTACTTGTGTAATAGATGGCATAGGGGATTAAGTCTTTTTTTCCTAACACAACTCCTAGAGCTATGTTTAAAGCATCTGTTGAAATGTGAAAAGGTAGTTTCCAGTTAGGCCCTCTTAAGATGGGTGCTTCAAAAAAATTTGCTTTTAATATTTCAAATGCTAACTGGCAGTCAGGATTCCAACTAAATTCACAATCTTTGGTGAGTAGTTTGAAGAGTGGGGATGCTATTTTGGTGAAATTTTCTACAAATATTCTATAATACCCTGTGAATCCTAGAAAAATTCTAACATCCTTCTGGCAACTTGGAACTGATAACTTGGAGATAACTTCAACTTTAGATTTATCAACTTTAATTCCATCTTCTGAAATGTAATGTCCAAAAAAAATCCCTTCAGTAAACATCATGAAACATTTTTCATGACTTAGTGAGAGGTTTTCTTCCTTACATCTTTTAAGAACCTTTTCCAAGTTTTCTAAATCCTCTTCAAATGTATTACCATAAACTGTAAATTCATCCATATACACTTCTACACAATCATGTATTAGATCAGAAAAAATTCCTAGTATTTCCCTTTGGAAAGTTGCAGGTGCATTGCATAATCCAAAAGGAAGTACTTGGTAGGCATAAGTCCCCCATGGATAGGTGAATGTGGTTTTATCCTGATCTTTAGGTGCAACCTGAATTTGGTTGTAACCACTGAAACCATCCAGGAATGAGAAATACTTCTTACCTACTAATGTATCTAACACTTGATCTATAAAAGGAAAAGGAAAATGATCTTTAAGGGTAGCTTTACTCAATTCTTGATAATAAATGCATACCCTCCATTTGCCATTCTTCTTGGGTATAATCACTAAAGGAGAAACCCACTGACTGTCTGAAATTGGATGGATGAAGTTTACATTTAACAACTTTTGCAACTCTTCTTTCACAATTTCCCTAAGATTTTGATTCATCCTTCTTTGAGCCTATCTGATAGGTTTGCAATTTTCCTCAATGTAAATGTGATGTATACAAGTCTTAGGATTAATTCCTTTCATGGCAGTGTATTTTCATGCATATGCAGATGAATGTTGTTGTAATGTTTTGATTAGCTTCTCTTGTTGTAACTTTTCATTAGGGAATTTTGAGGTCTAAAATGGGCCTCCTAAGAAAAATGTACAACCAAAATAAAATTTATAATAACCAATAGGATTCAATATGATGATGTCAACCATGGGGGATGATTCACCATTTTTTAAGTAAAATGGTGAAAAGATTAAAAAATAGTAAAATAATAAAACTATTTTTCAACTCATATTTTCAACTTATCTCCCAATTTTTTTACTCAAATTTCAAGCGGGAGTACTCATTGGATGCAAAATTTAATTCCTCATTCAAAGAGTACTCATGTTGCATACTTTTGATGGACCCTGCTACATGAAAAATTAGAAATACATGAAAAAACATTATTGCAATCACGTTTTTCATGTATTTCTCATTTTTCGTATAGCAGTATCCATTGAAAGTATGCAACATGAGTACTCCTTGGATGAATAATTAAATTTTCCATCTAGCGAGTACTTCCGCTCTAAATTTGAGTAAAAACTTTGGGAAATAAGTTGAAAATACGAGTTGAAAAAGTATTTTTTTTCTTTTTTCCCTCTAAAATTTGATGATGTAATCAAATCTTATTTTATTATTTCTACTATTATTTTATAAATTCCTTAGAAGACCCATTTTAGACCTCAAAATTCCCCTAATTCCAAGTTATTTTTTATGTTCAAGGTTTTCCCTGGAAAGATTTCAACTGTAGAGCTACCAAATTATTCCATAGAGTAAAGAGACATCTGCCTAGATGACAAATATTCAATATTGGATCTTTCTTGAAATTGATCATGTTCATATTCTGGAGATGATTCATAATTTTCTATTGTATTTAAGATCTGGCTATCTTCACTAATTTTTGAAATAGTAAAGAGAGGTTGTATATCTCCTTCATCATTAATCCATTCTTTGTCATCTATCTCTGTGATTGTTCTTGTTGGAGGATACAAAGTGAATTTCTTTGTTGAATTACCATCAGAAATATACATGTCGCCAGATCCTAGTATGAGTAGGTGTCCTCCTAGATTTTTCTTAGGCGTTAATATCATAAAATCAACAAGATACTCCCAAGAATCTAAAGACACTAAAATATCTTCTAACACACCATCTTGTTTTATTACAGATCTATCTGTTAATTGCAGAAATGTAGGTGTATAAAGAAGATTAAGAAGCTTAAGTTGTTCCATGGTATGTTTGCTCATGATGTTTATTGCTGCTCCTAAATCAATCAATGTATTTGGAATTTCAACTCCATTGATATGTGTTTTTACAACTGGACTTCCAAGATCTAAATATTTTGGAATGGAAAATTTTCCCATCATTATGTCTGTTATTTTTCCTACAAGCTGGATTCTTTTTATTTCTTTTATTTTTCTTCCTCGTTGCTTCATACTCAACTCCTTTATTGTTTTAGAAAAATTGGAATTTCCTTGATGGCTTGTAACAAAGGAATTTTGATGCAAATATTTTCCAATTCTTCTAGCAAATCATAATATGCTTTTCTACTTCTCTATCAATTCGTAATCTTTCGGGAAAAGGAGGTGTAGAAGTAGATACTGATGGTTGATCTATGATAGGAGTTGAATGTATTGGTTGTTTTTTCTTTTCGTTCTCAAAATTTTGGTTTTGAAGAGCTACTTCTTCTTCAAAACTTTTATTGGGATGTAGAGAATCTTCCTCAGAATTGTCTTATTCTTGAATGATTACAGAAGGTTTCCTCTTTTCTAATATCCTACCAGATCTTAGTCGGACATCATTAAGATCTAGAGGAGTAATCATATAGGTTGGAAATTGTTGACCTTCTATCATATAAGTATTCTGAGGATTTTTATTGTTGGGGTTTGGTAATGGTTGGGCAGGTAACTGATTTGGTCTCTGAGGTAATGGTAGTGAGAGTTGTGGATTTTGGTTTTGGATTGGAGGTTGTTGATTTTGTTGAGGAATTTGTTAGGGAGGATAATTTGGATATGATGGAGGATATTGATAATACTAAGAAAATCTTCCATATGGATTTTTCATTCCTTGAGCCCAAGGTTGAGATTGAAATTGAGAATGGGGCCAAGGTTGCTGCCAAGAATTCCAATTTGGGGGCTGAGTATTCATTTGGTTGTTAAACCCTTGAATTTGTGGCCCCTGCCATGGTCTTCTAGAGACAAAAAAAAAGAGATTATGTAGGATTTGATGTTGTTTCTTCTTGAAAAATAGCCTTAAGACCAGGAATTGAAGGAAAATTCTTAGTCTCATGATTTTCTGAACAAATCATACAAGTTTCTATGACTTTTGCTTCAAGAGGACATTCTCTCAATGCATGTTTCTTTCTGCATTTTGGACAGAAAATAGCCAAAGTATCAGTCTCGGATTTCTGCTTGTTTTGTAACTTAAGGTGTCTATTTGTTCACTAATATTCCCTAAAATGTTTGTTTTGAAATCATGAAGAATGTTTCCAATTTCTGCCCAACTTACTGTTCCAATTGCAGATTTGTTTACCCTAGCAAGAGCAGGATCTCTTGGCCCTTTCAAAAATTTGATTTTCCTCTTGAGAGATTAATACATAGTTCCCCAATATCAGGTAATGGAAGTTTAGATATGTCCCCCTTCCCCATCATGTTAAGGATATCTATCCATTCATCTCTAATTGTTTTCAACAAAAGAGCTTTTAAAGTGTCTTGATCTAGATTTTCCATTTTTTCTATTTTAATGTTATAGTTGAATCTTTCAAGTAAATCCTCCAAATTTTCATCATCTTTTTGCATCATCTTAAACACTTCCTCTTTGTGATTAATAGGCATACAATAGTCCAAATACCTTTCTAGAAATTCTCTCTTCATATCATTCCAAGTCCTAATATACCTAGTGATTAGACTCATGAACCATTTTAGAGCTGCTCCTTTCAATGTTGAAGGAAACAATTTGAGTTTTTGAGCATCTTGTATATAATCATAAGTTCTGCACAAGACTTAAAATTCAAATAAAAAGGACTTAGGGTCTTCACTTTTTAATCCATGAAATTTTGGGAGAATAGAAGGTGAGATATTTTTCATGGTAGCATTTGTCTCTTCATCTATTATAGGGAATCCAAAAGAACTCTCAATTCCCCTTATACCTCTACCTCCTTTTTCATTTCAACTACCTCTTCCTCTATCTCCTCCTCTACCTCTACCTCCTCCAAATAGTACATTTTCTCCATTTAAAATTTCTCCCTCTCCCTCTCCTCCTTCTTCTCCTCTTCCTGCCATGATAGATTCTTCAGAGCTAATATAAGGTTTAGCCTGTAGTGTTAACTACTCCTATGTATCTTATATCAATGGTATGTTGAAGAAAGGTTCTTCTTCTTCCTCTTCACTAGGGATTTCTAACTAAAATATGTTCCCCTGTAGAACTGAAAAAGGTTACTCCTTCTTTTGGAGTCCTAGGATCTTCTTCCTCTAAGATTGCCTTAGTGGATGAAGTAGGAGATCCTCCTAACTGAATATCTGATATTAGAACTTCTGGAAGTCTATGACCAGTAAAATATGGGATATGAGTTTGAGATGGTGGTGTACTACTTCTTGGTCTAGGTGGAGTGAGTGGTTTTGTAGGGATTAAGCTTCTGCCTCTAGCTATGAATCTACCCCTAGAGTCTCTTTCTCTATGTATATCATTGTTTTTTTTTTTTAATGTAAGAAATAAGGCTACCTAGTTACACTTCCCCGGAAATGGCACCAAAATTTTTAGTCAATTTAGTGTTCTAAATTGCTTTCATTAATTATCAACCAGGGCTAGTAAACTGATGAAATGTGGTGCACCATATGTGCTTAAGCAACCTATTACTTACTTCGTTGTTTTGTGTTTTATGTTATTTTTAGGGGGGGGGGGGGGTTTGTTCTTTGATATCTAAGGATGGTTAATCTAAAGCTATGGAAAGACTTATGTGAATCTAAATTTATTTTAGAAGGAATAAAAGTAAGTGTACCAAAACTAATCTAATTTTCATAAAAACATACCAAAAACTGAGGGCTAGTTGAAGACCTATTTTGGAAATCAAAGCATCTATATAATTTATTTATTAGTCCTAATCCATGGATCTATTTCTAAAACAAAGATTGAGAATTACAATGCCTATGTTATATTAAAGAAAAAAAATTAATCAACTATTGTACCTTTGGTTACCTCAACATTCAATTGTTAGGCATGACCCTATTGAGATGGAGTTTAGTAACTGCTTGTACTTTAGTCTGCTAAGGTCCCAGAACATAAAACAAAGAATGTAAATGAAAATATCTAAGATGTATTTAGTTACTCCAATTATTCAATTTGTAAAGATTGATCTTCTTGAAGTAATGTTGGGTAACTAATTACACCTATTTGAACTAAGGAACTAAGAAAAATCTACAAATGGATAACTCCGAAATTGCATTTCGTTAATCATTCCCATCTCATCTGAAAACATGATTAGATCAATTCCTTCTAGATTGATTTTTAGGAAGATTATTGTTTGCAATTAAGTGAGGATCTTGAAATTAAAAGCATGTAAGATCTAACTAAAATGAACTAATGTATAATTGATTTGTCCACCACATTCAAATGTAAAGTGTTTAACTTCTTGAAATACCTTCAAAGAAATCAATTATGCCTTATTCTTTAGCAAGAAAATAACAATAAGAAAGATAACTTCAACCACTGTATGTGTGAGATATTTAACCATTTAATGTAGGTTTATCATATTGAAAATGGCTTTCATAACCATCTATTAACACATAAATTGATAACTTTGTTCTAATGGAAATAAAAGATAGGAACAATAAAACTAAACAACTGTGGTTTCTTAGCACTTCAATCCTTAATCCAATTTTGAAAACAGAGTTCCTATTTTCATGAAATGTTTTGGAAGAGTAAGTCTGCACAATTGTAATTTATCATTAAACTATTTGAAAGATGGAAATGAAGCATAAGCCTATTTAGAAACAGGGATTGCTAAAACAGAGTAAAAGAAATCTAACTAGAAAACACAATAAAAACCTCCTTTAGAAGCAGGGGCCCACTGCAACTGATGTGGTTAAACTCCTAGCTTGTTAAAGGTGCAATCAAGAAAGCATTTGGCAAACTAAAATTCTTTATTATGATAAAAACAAGGTCTGGAAACATAGTATCCACTTAGAAATCTGAACTGTACTGAACTATCTCTCGGTTCTGTGGAACCAATATTTAAAGAGAAATTACATAAATAATTGTGAGTTAAACTAGCTATAGGTGTCTATCTTGAATTTCAATTGAAATGGGACTGTTGGACTCATGATTTGCTACAAAGAGAAAATCAGGAGTCCTACTACTGTAGGTAACATTCTTTGACTTGTAACTTTGACCATGAGTTTCGGCTCCTTTTTATGTCGATCTGAACCATGTGAGTAGGATAGAATCCATGTAGACAAGATTCTAGAAACACCCATGTGGCCTAATTCCTCAACTGACACCCAGAACCTGCTAAACCATAAGAGTGGCTACGGAACACACAGTTAACTACAGAACAGGCTGCATTATGTAGCTAAATTGCAAAAACTTATCCAAATAGAAAAATCATGAAAATATAATATGACAATCATTTAAATGCATCCTTAAGACAAAACCTTAGCATTCTTCATTTATTAGGGTTTGTGATCTTATGTAAAAGTGGTGGAATGAGGTGAGAAAAACTGTAAACGAAAGGGTAATCTTGAGGTTCAATACTTCTTCCACTGGGCTAACTGATGTGAATCCGATATTGTTGGTTTTGGAATGTCAGTTTTGACGTACTACAACGCTCCATTATCATAAAGTACAACTTCCATAATTCCCTTACAAGCTATGAAATTTGAGGTTCCCTCCAGGGCATACTCCAATCTCAATCCGTTGAAAGACATTTTATCGCACTGAAGAAAACTGCTTCACTGAATCTGCAAATTGAAATATCTGAAGGAGTAGATTTATTGATTTGGTTATAGTGTGATTTTTTCTATGATACCATGTAGAAATTAATATAAACTTGTTACTACCGATGTATTCGAACTGAAAACAAGAGATTACAATTTTCCTCTACTATTTTGTGGAATAGAAATCATAATTTAGAAACATATGCAATGATATGCAACCATGAAAACCACAAGAACATAATGATTTTATAGGGGAACTCAACTGGGAAAAAACCATCAGTTTATTTTTATTAATCAGATGAGAATGTGAAATTATTACAATGTATTTCTTCAATCATGAAGCATACCCTACACTATAAACTTGTTCTCCTGCTCACTGCCCTTTTCTGACCAACACTTAGCCAATTTAAGCCTCCAACTTCTTCCTATTTCCATACGCAATCCTTGAGGAAATTAGCTCCTCAAAGATAGGAATTTCCTCCTATTTACTTGTGAAATTCCCAAGAAATGATTCATCTGCTTAACTTCCAAGCTTGTACACTCAACTAGTATACAATTGATAATTACAATGTGCATTTTCCTCCACTCTAGCTAGGCAATTCGAATTTCATGGATGTATGGGATATATCTAGCTGATTGACTAGTTTAATTGAGAGATCAGTGAGTTAATTATAGTTCTACTACTCAATTGACCTTCAACTCACTCAATTAATTACTTGAGCTGAGTTAACTAAGTTCAACTGAAATAACTAAACTAGATGGCTAAATTTTAGCAATCACTACATGTACAACTCTATTCTAGCTTATAACTCGAATTTACTGAGTAAGCTAGTTGATCCAAATGGAAAATGACATCCACCCATGGTATTCATCCACCCATGTTATCCATCCAACCATGTAATTTACCCATGGTATTGTAAATGACATCGACCCATGGTATTCATCCACCCATGGTATTGTAAGTGGCATCCACCCATGGTATTGTAAGTGAGATCCACCCGTGGTATTTACCCACCCATGGAATTTACCTGTGGTATTGTAACAAAAGAAGGCTATAAGTAACAAGCTGTGGTTTATAAAATGATAGATATTCCACCACAATGTAGCTTCTACAGTTATTCTCTATTTTAATAAAAAAATATTTGTGGTTTTATTTACTGCATGGTCTCTTCTTTTTCTCGCATTCTAATATTGCAGATCTTGTGAGATCCATTTCATTTTTTTAGATCTTGGGGGCCTCCCTCCAAGGTTCGAATCAATGGTATCAGATTCAGGTTACGAATCCATAGGAAAAAGGGTTTGAAGCATATTTTAGTTTCAACATTTTGGAGCCATATTGAGCAAACTCCCTGCAAGTTTCATGACCTCCACGGAGCACTTTCTTGGACAAAGTGGGAAGAATTCTTGTTTTTCTTTTCATTTTTTTGCAGGAATTTTTTGGGCAACGAGTTTTGTAGAGTAGATATCAAAATATTGGTGTACAATTTTCAGAAGAAAAAAATAGCAATCTGGATTCCTTGCGAAAAAATATCCAATTTCAGAAGAAAAAAATAATTTGAATCGGAGTCCGGATGAGGGAGATATCGTTGATTCAAAATAATCAATGTTGCAAAAGTTTTTCTGGCAACAATTTGTGGACGACAGCTCTCATGTTTTTTTTATAGTTTTCTGTGTGAAATTTCAGATCAATGGTTATAGATCTGAGCTCCCCTTGAAAAATCACTCGATTTATATTAAAAAAAAATCAGTTGAATCTGATTTTGGACGAGGGAGTTATCACTGATTTAAAATCAACGATATTTTTCAGAAATTTTGTGATAGCGAGACAATTGCAGTGTAAATCGGAGTTTCCAACATCTCCAGATAGTGATCTCAAACACATGGGAAGATGAAGAGTGATCATTTTATTTCCAAAAACATGTTATAATAAATATTCTAAGTTATATTGACCGAGTTATGCTCATTTTAATCTGCAGCAACATTTAGAACAATTTCCCTTTGGAGACGTGCCCTCCCACCCCGCTTTAGTAGGCACTTGCTTCACATTCATCAGTTTCAACATCACAACATTCGACTTGGGTTCTTTGGAGACGTGCCCTCCCACTCCAAGCTATGTAAGCACCTACTACTTCATCAACAGTCAGCATCATGGTTGTGGGTCAACCGCACAGAATCCTTCTCATCGAAATCTATTTTCTAGGCCGCACATTGTTGGTATCATAGTTGGTCACAAGCATTACATGGTATCTCTATCATTGGATCTTAGTTTTTCATAGTTCTGGGTCATCCATAAACCCACACTTCATCGAAGTCCATTTTCTAGGCTACACACTGTTAATATCACCATTGGTCACAAGAATTACAAGGTATCTCTATCCTTGGATCTTCGTTCATCACAGTTATGGGTTAATCACATAAAAACCTTCTCTTCAGTGGCTCTTCATATTCAACAAAGGCTTCTCAGGAGGGAACTTCACGCAATGGGGACCATTGCTTCTTAATGAGGGAGGAATGATCCATATGGAAAATGGCATCCACCCATGTTATCCATATACCCATGGAATTTACCCATGGTATTGTAAATGGCATCGACCCATGGTATTCATCAACCCATGGTATTTTTCCACCTATGGAATTTACCCATGGTATTGTAAGTGGCATCCACCCATGGTATTGTAAGTGAGATCCACCCATGGTATTTACCCACCCATGGAATTTACCTGTGGTATTGTAAAAGGACAGATTTTCCACCACAATATAGCTTCTACAATTATTCTCTATTTTAATTAAAAATTTCTTTATGGATTTATTTACTGTGTGTTCTCTCTTTTTTCTCGCATTCTAATTTTGCAGATCTTGCGAGATCCATTTCAATTTTTTAGATCTTGGGGGCCTCCCCCCAAGGTATGAATCACTAGTGGACAAGGCCATGTCACTCTAGCTAATTGCAATCCAAGTGATCTTGTTGATGTGTAAAATCGAATTACTCAATTTGACTAGGGAAAAAATCAAATTGAGCCTTTATTGATACAATTTATAACATGTTCTCTCTACACAACATAATTCTTACATGGGATAATATTTTACATAGGGGGTTCATTGGCCTTGGATTATGCTCTATGTGTATGAACGATGTTGAGGACGTGAGGCACTTATTCCTATAGTGTCCCTTTGCAACATCGGTATGGAGTGGAGTTTTACATTCTCTTAACTTAACTTCTACTGTAGTAAAAAGCTCGTTGGATGATTTTCTTAAACATTTGTTTGGGACACAAAAATAATATTGTTCTTTGCCCTTTTACATTATATGGGGCATCTAGAGATGCAGGAACTGCAATATTTTTGAGCAAAAATGGGCTCTCAATGTTAGGAGCACCGTGATTAAGATAATGGCTTATTATTTAGAGATTGGACCACAAAAAAAGATACAAAAAAAGATAATGATCAACAAAATGGATATATGGAGGAATTTTTCGGTCGGTTTCTTTGACAGTGCATGCTCACAAAGGAAGTGTGGATGTGGTGCCGACATTGTCATAGAGCCAGGTAAATACTATCATTTCTAGTGGGAGGGTGGAAATGGTTCAAATAGCCAAGCATAAATCATTGCACTTTGGGGCATTCTCATCTACGCTAAGTGGTTGGGTATTGATGGACTATAGGTGTAAGGGGATACAAAAGGCGTCGTCAATTGGTGTAATATTCC
>JAXQQM020089046.1:0-34329 GCA_034641835.2 Pinus albicaulis
GACAACTTCGTTGTCGTTCTTGGAGGATGAATTTTTGGAGCATGGAATGATTTTTGATGTTTGGATTATTTTCTCGTCTTGGAGCTTCTTGATAGGCAAAGTTTTGATGGTTGGATATACTCTTAATACATGTAAGTGAAATTTAATGCTATTTTCTCTTTCTATTTTTGTCATATACATTGTTGTTGGGATTTCGCTATACTAGGGCTAATTTACTGCATCCATTTATGCAAAGTTGTGGAAATTTGGTTTTTAGATAGTGTTGCTTCATGTATGGGCCATGTATTATGAATGAATGTTCCTAGAGATGCTTCTTCATTGAAATTCATCTTGGTAAGCCATCTATTTTTCAAAACGAAGTATAAAGCTCTTGAAGTTGCTTTTGTTGCCACCATAATGCTATGCAAAATTGTCTTTAAGGCCTCCTTGACATAGAAAATTCAATACCCATAGTCATAATTCTACTTGACTCCAATCTCCCTAAATTATTAGGCATTGTTCTTCCATAGGTGATCACCTAAAAGCTTATTTCTTTCACCTTCCCCTCTTTTCTAGAACTAGCCTACATAAGTCACCTAAGGCATCAATTATCTCACAATCTAGCCATTCAAACACTTCGATTTTTGGTCCACAACTGCGTTGTTGTGTCTTCAAGAAGCCCTCCAAATTTCATGAGACTCCGATGGTGGGATCTTGAGATATCGCAAGCCCCAGCTCGAAGTCCGATTCTTTCCCTTGGTTACCCTATGTTGAGATTTTGTGTATTTGGGGTAGCATCAGTTGTGCTCTAGGTCCCAAATTTTGTGGAGAGACTAGAGTACACTGGATCTACAAAACACAGAAATGGATTTGGGAAATTTCATCTAGTTTAGGAGATATTAAATTAATTAATTATTTTAATGTATTTCCCAAGTTAAAACTTAGGAAAATAAAATAATTAAAGTGAATTTAATTAAACATGTGATGAAATTGTCTTAAGTCACACGGATCAAGCTTTATTTTAATTTTAGCCATTGATTAAAGATTTAATCTTGGTCGTTGATTTGTCAACGAGAAAAGTATAAAGGAAAGGCTTGGGGTCATTTGTAAGACACACAGAGGCAGAGCACTGAAGCTAAGATGAGATTCTAGGGCGGGGTTGCTAAGAATTCTCAAGTGTTTTAGTTGCAGAGAGGGGAATTTAGACCAAGTTCATGATCTCGGTCTCTCGGTCTAGAATACACAAGAAGCAAGAGAAGACACTGCAGCCAAAGACAGAGGAAGGGCAAAACCAAAACGACAATAAAGAGCTGGCATCAGCAGCGAACAGCAGTGTGATTTTCAGGAAACCTTTCAGGGGTTACGCATAGACCCTTAGGGGCAGCGTAGTGACTACGTCACCCAGTCTGGGGTAACGCAGTCCCTTCCAGTGATAGCGTTGATCATTTGGAGGCTCGTGCAGCCGACGTTGTTGTCTTCGTGGGCAGATCTGGGGTTTCTAGGCCTAGATCTGGCTAAGTTATGTAAATCCCGTTTGAGGGTGTGGATCAGTCAGTATTGTTGGTCTTAGATCAGCCAAGTGCTGCAGATCTAGAGTTTTCTCTGTAGGGTTTTCCAGATCTGGAACCTAGAGTTGTGTATTCAGAAATATTCTTAATAATATAGCCCTCCAGCAGGCAGAGACCGATTTTCCCACATTGGGTTTTTATGGGGACAGTTTGTCCAGAAATAACTGTGTCACTTTTTCTATGTGTGCATGTGCTTATTCTAGATCTGAATTGGTAGAGATCTGTTATGTGTTCTGCTTTGATGTTAACTTGAATTTATTTAGTTGATAACTTGTATAAGTAGGAGAAGCTTAACCGGATTAACAGAAATAATTTCTGCATAAGGATTAAGATTCAGAAATTTCTACATGGTATCAGAGCAATTGCAGATCTAGAAGGGTCACCTGCTGAAGAATCTGAAGGATCTAGCTGTAGAAAGCAGCTAGAAAGGCAGTAGAAAAGCAGATCTGAAGGGACAGCGCAGTTTTCAGGAGATTCACGCAAAGGGAAGGGTGACGCTATCCAGCGTTGTGTCCTAGCAAGCCCACGCAATTACTTGGCCAAGCAGAGAAAGCACTGTAAACGCCGGTTGGGTCCGTCAGCCAAGCAGGATTCAACTGAATCGCCGTATCCAAGCCCCAGTTGAAACAAATTCAGAAGAGCTAGTGGGGTTAAACTTCTGAAGTTTTCAGATTTTTAACCTTAGCACAAGTGACAAAGTTTGGGAAGAGATCAGCTTCTCAGAGAGTTTCTTGCCAAAGGAAACTTGCAATTTGGTCAGAGGATCAAAGAAGAAGCTGAATCATAGTTGATTTGGTAGATTTCCAAGGAGGGAAATCAAGTGTCAGAGGGAGCAAAGGGTTCCCAGTTCGAAAAGGACCCTAGATCCAAGATCTCTATCATAGAGAAGAGGAGCTCCGACACATTCTGAGCAGATGGCTCCTCATGGACTGTGTGATTAGGATAGGCTAGAGGGCCTCTCAAACTTTTCGGTATGGAAAGCTAGGATCCTAATTGTCCTAGAGGCATATGGTCTAAGAGATCATGCAGAGCAGACCCTGGCCACACCGACAGATGCGGATCTCCTACGGAAGCATAGGGAAGTTGTTGGGCATGCCAACCGGCTGATTGTGGATAATATCAAGGATCATATTGTGCCACACATAGCTGAGAAGAGGACAGCTAATGAGATGTGGAAGGCCTTGACTTCCCTATATGAGGGAAAATCAATCCAAAGAAAGATGTTGTTGGAGGCCAAAATGAGATCATTCATGATGACCAAGGGAGAAGACATCGAGCATTTCCTCTTCAGATTGCAGTCAATCAGGGATCAGCTGACTGCATCAAGTGCAATCGTAGATGATGCAGTGATAGTCAGGACTGCCCTCAATGCAGTCATGGATGAGTGGGAAACCTTTGTCCAAAGTATCTTGGGCAAAGCGGACCTCCTAGATTGGAACAACTTGTGGTCGATCCTGCGGCAAGAAGAACTACGAAGGTTCACTAAGAAGCAGCACAGCCCTGCGTTGAGCAAGGTTAAGAAGGAAGAGGAGGAAGATGCAGCCTTGGCATCAAAGAAGCAGTCGAAGAAGAAGAAGGATCTTTCAAAGATCAAGTGCTTCCAGTGTGGCGAAATGGGACATTTTGCCAGCCATTGTCCAGAAAAGAAGAAGGACAAGGAAGCATCTTCTTCCAAAGCAACGGTGGCAGATGATGGGTCAGGAGATGATGTAGCCATGAGCGCTCATGAACCACGAAGGTGGGGTGACATGGACATGTAGAGGAGCTACATGGAAGTAAGGCGGGATCCTTAAGGACAAGTGGAGCAGTGGGTGCATAGATCACAGATGAGGCATACGTAGAGGCAAATCTGGAGGCTGCGAGGAGCAGCGCAGAGCATAGCAGCAGTAGCGTAGAAGCAGTAGCAGCGCAGTGCAGAGTTGTAGCAGCGCAGAGAGCTTCAGAGGGACAGCGCAGTGCAGCAGCAGCGTGATAGATTTCAGCACAAGGAGCTGATGTGACTTCAGTAGTGCAGAGGGAGTTTGATTACGCAGGCAGAGTTGTAGTTGTGCATCGTTCTTTAGATGCTAGCACAGATCTGTAGCCTATGGAGCTTCAATGATGAGGATGCAACCCATCTGACTTGTCTGTCAAAGATTGGGCAGGAGATTCAATTGTTACTCTCAACAACTGAAGTTGTAGTGCGGCAGATCAACAATGGCAGTGTTATGAGCAGCACAGATGCATCACATTGAGAGGGAGCTGCAGTACAGTGGTTGCATTGGCAGTGGCAGAGTCATGGGTAGGAGTATAGAATGGCAACATGCCAGCAGTAGTGCAGAGTTGAGTGGCAGAAGGCCAAGCTTCAGCAGCACAAAACCAGTGCCCAAAATCATGTAATGCATAAGTGTGATTTATTGCTAGAGCACACCCTTGATGCTAAGAGGGAGTGTTGAAATTTTGTGTATTTGGGGTAGCATCAGTTGTGCTCTAGGTCCCAAATTTTGTGGAGGGACTAGAGTACACTGGATCTACAAGACCCAGAAATGGATTTGGGAAATTTCATCTGGTTTAGGAGATATTAAATTAAATAATTATTTTAATGTATTTCCCAAGTTAAAACTTAGGAAAATAAAATAATTAAAGTGAATTTAATTAAACATGTGATGAAATTGTCTTAAGTCACACGGATCAAGTTTTCTTTTAATCCTAGCCATTGATTAAAGATTTAATCATGGCCATTGATTTGTCAACGAGAAAAGTATAAAGGAAAGGCTTGGGGTCATTTGTAAGACACACAGAGGCAGAGCACTGAAGCTAAGCTGAGATTCTAGGGCGAGGTTACTAAGAATTCTCAAGTGTTTCAGTTGCAGAGAGGGGAATTTAGACCAAGGGGATGATCTGATCCCGAGGTCTAGAATACACAAGAAGCAGAGAAGAGATCAGGAAAGACAGCGTAGAGGAAGGCAGCAGTAGCAGACGGCAACAGCACCAGCACTAGCAGCAGACGGCAGCACCAGCACTAGCAGCAGACGGCAGCACCAGCACCAGCAGAAGGCAACAACAGCAGCAAGGATAGCGTGATTTTCAGCAAACCCTTCAGGGGTTACGCAGAGACTCTTAGGGGCAACGTAGTGACTGCATCACCCAATCTAGGTTAACGCAATCCCTTCCAGTGACAACGTTGAGCATTTGGAGGCCTTCAGAGGCTGACGCAGTGTCTTTCAGGGGCAAATCTGGGGTTTCTAGGCCTAGATCTGGCTAAGTTCTATAAATCTCGTTTGAGGGTGTGGATCAATCAGTATTGTTGGTCTTAGATCAACTAGGTGCTGCAGATCTAGAGTTTTCTCTGTAGGGTTTTCCAGATCTGGAACCCAGTGTTGTGTATTCAGAAATATTCTTAATAATAAAGCCCTCCAGCAACCAGAGACCGGTTTTCCCACATTGGGTTTTTCCGGGGACAGTTTGTCCAGAAATAACTATGTCACTTTATTCTAGCTCTGAATTGATAGAGATCTGTTATGTGTTTTGCTTTAATGTTAACTTGAATTTATTCAGTTGATAACTTGTATAAGTAAGAGAAGCTTAACCGGATTAACAGAAATAATTTCTGCATAAGAATTAAGATTCAGAAATTTCTACACCCTACCCCCTTGACCTAACCCCGGGTCCACTAAGTTTTGTCTAGTCACATACGTTGTTAAGGATAATTCTTCAAAGATCACTTGGAATCAAAGCCTTCACAAAATTTTAGGGTTTGAGGACCTCCATTATAAGATATATATCCTAAACATAAACCTTGAAACCCTCCTTAGGCCCTTCCTTGAGAGCCTTCAACCTTGCCTTCCATAGCAAGCAAGCCATACATTTGAGCCTCCCTTGTGAATAGCCCCCCCAGGATCACCCCTCACCCTATCATTGACCTATCCATTTCATGGTCCTTATTATATCAGGTCTCCTCCCATCGGTTAAAGTCCGTAAAGAGAAGGGACCCATAGCCGAGGTGACAGTGGGCTATTGCTCCATTGTTGCCCTTGATCTGGTAGTATCCCTCGAAGGATCCCCTTTTAGGACCCCTGCTAGTTTGAGTGGTAACAAGACCGGGTAACAGGACTGATAACAAGACCGATTTTCCCTAGTCGGTTTAGTAGTGATCACAGGGTTTGGCATCTAATCTGAGGCCTAGATGAGGTTTGTCTCACCCTTGAGACATGGTAGGGCTAACACCATCCTCAGAGCCCTCAACATTGGAGCAAAATCAGGCTATTATTCTATCACCAAGAGACCCGTCAGACCCATTTTGTGCCCCAAACACAAAATTGGGGTCCACGTGATGATTTGCATGGAGATTTAGGGGCCAATCCCTAGAGTATGATTTTTGGAGCCCTTGAGACCCATTTTGTACCGCAAACACAAAACGGGGGTCCACACGATGATTTGCATGGATATCTAGGGGCCAACCCTAGAGTATGATATTTGGAGCCTGTTATCGCTTGCCGCCTACACCTACCTACTAGTTAGTGGGAAAAGCCTTCAACCCCAGCAGGTGTGGTTGGTGGCAAGGAACTCAGAGAAGGGGCTGTCACCTATTCCCAACTCTCTCCGTTTAAGCTATCTCCTAGGTTTAGCTAAGGGGGGTGGTCCCTAAAGGAGAATTAAGTCAAAAATGTGGGGTTTCTAGGAGAATTGGTTAGAAGGAATTACTTATCAAAAATGACTCAATTCCAAGATGTAAACAAACATATAAGTATATGAGCAATATTCAATGATGTGTTCAAAATATAGACCAGTGCTTTAAAGTAAATGACAAGTGCTTGCTCAAAAATGAAATCCAAGATACAATGACAATAATCCCACAAAGGAAGTATTAGACCAAAATTAACATATAAGCATCACTTGCAATAAATGAAAAAGTACTTGTAAGAAAGTGCTCAAGTAACAAAGGATAATGACATTAAATATTCATGAGCTGAATAAGTAACAAGTACATGAAATAGAAAAATTGCGAGTGATGTGAAGGTGCTCTTGGTTTATTTTATTAGTAGAATTCTAAAACAATTTTCAATTTAACTCCTGTCCCCAAACCTCACCCTCGCCCGAAATCCGGATCTCATAGTGAGGAGTCCATAGGGGTGGAGGGTCCCTAATGTCTATACAACCAACTTAAGTTGGAGGTTAATTTTTAGAGATGCAAGTCTAGTATGCAAAGTGAAATGCCTAAATGATATGAAAGTGAGTTTGCAAGTGTTATGTAAAAGATGGAAATGATTCAGTTAAATATGCTTCATAGTTAGAACAATAACTCAAGTTGCCATAAATTGAAAGTGCTATGCTTTTTTACTTGTAGTATATTGTGAAACTTATCCAAATGAGAAATAGATCACAAAACATAAGTGATGGCAAATGAGATTGCACATTAGGAAATTTGAAGGACTATGTGATCTAAGCAATTAATGAAATGAAAATATGGGTTATTCACATGCAACTAGATTAGAGTAGCAAACGAAATGATGAATGCGAGTGATTTAGTTGAAAAAAAAAAGTTAACCACTCAAGAAGATTTCCTCCCTCTAAATGAGTAGGTGAGATACCATGGGAAAAACTTCCCAAGCTCCATCAAGGAAAGTCAGCTCTTTATTAATGAAAGTGAGGCCCTCTTATAGAAATGAGGGGCTTGGGAAGAGCTTACAATATACGTTTTAAATTTGCTCTTTCCCAATGTTACAAGTATAAGATTTTAAATATTTACTTGTGAGATGTTACAAAGTACAGGCTTAAAGCCTTGAGGTGAATGGTGGTTACAATTCCTCAAAAGAATGAGGCTTTATAAGTAGAGGTGAAGTGATAAGGCGGAACTTGGACTTGAGGTTCCAAATGGAAAAGTGTTCCTTAGCCTATGCTTTAGAGCTCCCTTTCTTCAAACTTAGATTGCTTCCAAGAACACCTATAGGCAAACAAGCAAAAGAGTTGGCATGCAGAAGAAATATCGCTGAAATATGTGAGAGGAAATCACATGCATGCGAAGGAAAAAGATAGAAACTCAATGCAAGTATAAAATACACTTTATATTACAAATTCCCTCACTAAGATCAGCTTGAAAGAGTTGATTTAAATCCAACAACTTAGCCTCAAATGCTAGATAAAATAGATATGTGCACAAATGAGAGAAGAAATATATGATTTTTTTAGAGATGGAAATATATGTGAGAGGAAATCACATGCATGCGAAGGAAAAAGTTAGAAACTCAATGCAAGTATAAAATACACTTTATATTACAAATTCCCTCACTAAGATCAGCTTGAAAGAGTTGATTTAAATCCAACAACTTAGCCTCAAATGCTAGATAAAATAGATATGTGCACAAATGAGAGAAGAAATATATGATTTTTTTAGAGATGGAATAGAAGCAAAGGGCTCAAGAAACCCCTTTTTAGATAAATCTCTTGATGTCTTATGAGATTGTTGGCTTGAACAACTTGTGGGATCTTTAATATCCTTGGAGCTGACTTATTCCAACCGAAGAAGTCTTCACACTCCAATAGACTTGGCAACCTGTCCTTTGAACACACAAATTTCTGCAAACCAATTGCTAGTGCAAAAGAAACTTGGCATATAGAGGCCACGTTGAGCTTGTCATTCCACCGAAAATAACAAGCTACAACAAGAGCACAAAATATACCAAGTCCAAAGGATATCTAAGATAGCTACAAATCTCCCCTCCCTAGACAATAGTGCCTTCAGGCAAATGCAAAGAAAAAACCAACTAGATTGCAATGTGAAGTAAATAAATAACAACATCAAATGAAACAAGTATACCTCATCAACCAAAGAATGCACCACAAGAGAAGCTAGTAACCCCAAAGACTTTCCTTTATTCAGCTCAATAACAATTTCGGCATAGTAACAATAAGCACAAGCTTCAAAAAACCATGGTTACAATGAGAGCCCAAGGCTCATTTAAATAGAACTATGGGCGCAAATCCCAATGAAAAATCAAATGAAAAGTGGAGAAGGGAGATAATCCCAATGCAAAAACGAATTTGCACAAGTAGCACAAGAATTGTCCAAGTGGAACCAACTGCTGTAGGTGACTGTTGTAGAATGCTGTGTGTTACTTGTTTCACTGGCAGTGTATTACCTTCTAGCAGACCAGCGTATAGGATATGGCAGCCAAGTGTGAAATGTGAGTGGGTGAGACGTAGCATATCCCCCAATCATCTCCAACGAAATAAACAAGGCAATGACACCTCTCGAACCCATGTTGCGTATTGCTGCCCAACAAACATGTGTATTAATTAACTGGTAATGCGTAGAGCTGAATTGGATTTGTTGTTGAACCATGTGTATCATCTTAGTAGCAAATGTATGAGAACGTGGGGAAAAATCCTCCATTAACTAATGTGAATCATCATGCAAATCTGCCCACCAAAGATCAAACATAAATAACTATGTGTATCGCTGAAATGAACAGTTGTGTTGGTTGTGTGGAACCTGAGTATTTGGGCAGCGTATAATTATTTTCTGAGTGGATGCATATGTCTTTGGTGTGCATGGAATGGAGGGGTACAAGATCTGTCCCATGTGGCTGTTTTGTCCCCCATTATCTCCCTTTACTTGGACTATCAAACTTAACCATATCTCTAATCAAATCGAAAACTGATTTTCACTGCTAAGTGTGCCATACGTGAGCTTCTTTTGCTGACTGCTGACTTGGAAATAGTTTGACCTCCAAAATGGTTGCCATGTCATTCCTTTTGTCCCCCATTAACTTTTAATGTGTACCACATATTTTCAACATGTCAAACTATTGAACTTTAGGCATTACGTGATCAAACATAAATAACTATGCGTATCGCTGAAATGAACAGTTGTGTTGGTTGTGTGGAACCTGAGTATTTGGGCAGCGTATAATTATTTTCTGAGTGGATGCATATGTCTTTGGTGTGCATGGAATGGAGGGGTACAAGATCTGTCCCATGTGGTTGTTTTGTCCCCCATTATCTCCCTTTACTTGGACTATCAAACTTAACCATATCTCTAATCAAATCGAAAACTGATTTTCACTGCTAAGTGTGCCATACGTGAGCTTCTTTTGCTGACTGCTGACTTGGAAATAGTTTGACCTCCAAAATGGTTGCCATGTCATTCCTTTTGTCCCCCATTAACTTTTAATGTGTACCACATATTTTCAACATGTCAAACTATTGAACTTTAGGCATTACGTGATTCTTTTTTCTTGTGAGCTCAACGTGGGACCAATTTGACTTGGTCATTTGGCTCTTGACTTTGATTTCAGTTGTACCTTATGTGGTGGGCCCCACATAGTTTCCACATCATCTTTGACCTTCACTGAAAATTTGACTCATTTTGACTTTGGAAAATTTTCTGAATTTTTCCAATTATTGAATTTTTTTGAATTTTTTCCTCATTTTTGCCATTGACCTTAGAAAAATTGGATTGTGAGGGAGTATAAGTCGTTTTTTGAACCCCAAAGTGGGTCCTACGATAATGCTGGGTCTCTGAGGATGATTTTCGAGAAGTCACATGCCCCAGAAATTTCCTACGGCCACTTATTTACATCATTACATAGAAATTAATTAAAAAATCCCATTTTGCGGGAAATTTTTAATTATTAAAAAATCCTACTTAGACCTAGTCGAATTCCGCGAAATTTCAGAGATGACGTAGCATGGTAATATACATCGACTCTAGACACTAAGATGCGTTAGGGGCTCAACCTTCAAGTCGTCACCTCGGCTTTGGGGTAATGCAATGAGTGAAAAAACCTAGAAAATTATTCGCCGCTAAAAAGAAGGAATAATTAACCAAGTAAAAAAAACACTCCAAGGTGTACTCGCTTGCTGATCGAGTCTCAACATCCTAGGCCTGTTAGATGTGGCTTTATTCATCATGATAGTGACATTTATACAATATCCCCGAAGGGCTGCGGAATCTGAAGACTGAAGAAGAAAATGATGAGAAGAAGAAGTAGAGTTTAAAAACTCTGCTGAACATGATGATATCTGATGGCACAAGTGTCTTCTAGTTCATCCTTGGGCATGGAGTCTTCACATTATGGGGTGCCACTCCAGTGGTCAACATTTGGCTCCATATGGGGATGCATGCTAGATATGAAGTGATAGTGTGCAAGAACCTGGAATCTGAATCCAACGACCAAAGATATATATTAGCAGTATCCATTTAAAATATCATCAAATAAAATCAAGTACAAAAATGGAAATTTTATTCTAAGAGCATAAAATAACAATTTATTCATGAAAGAAATCTATTTAAACAAAATTGACAAGGGATAAGGTTAGAAATATGATACAAAAGGATGCCCTATGGCATCAAATGTTTTCTTTGTGGAACATCTTGAGCAGTTGGCCATTCACAGGTAACTCTAGTGATTCTCCGTCCAAGGTGCTCAAATGGTAGGAATTTTGTCCCATTGTTTCTCTGATGATATACGGTCCAAGCCATAAACTGTCAAACTTACCATGATTACCAGGCTTTTCATTTCTGCGATCCCAAAGTAAAACCATATCACCGTTAGAAAAACCTCTATTCCTAGATGATTTGTCAAAATTTCTTTTTACCTTAGATTGATTTGTACAACAATTTTCAAAGGCTCTTCTCCTAGTTTCATCCAATTCTACAATTTGATCAATCCTATGTTGCACAACATCCTTATCAGATGTAAAACTCTGTAGCAATTGGTAAGCTGGGAGTCTCAAATGCACGGGAAGGGTAACATCCAAGCCATACACTAGTTCAATGGGACTCTTTCCAGTAGAACTCTTCTTTGTAATCCTATCAGCCCACAAAGCATATTTAATTTTGTTATCCCATGCTCTCTTATTATCCCCTACTATCTTCTTGATTATGGTTATCAAATTTTTATTGCTAGACTCGGCTATACCATTACCCTGAGGATAGTAGTTTGATGAATGGGATAAGACAATGCCATACTTAAAGCAGAAAGATGAGAATTCAATAGAGCTAAAAGCCTTGGCATTATCCGTTGTAATTTTAGCAGGGACACCAAAACGAGTGATAATTCTATCTTCAAGAAAGTCCATCACTACTTTGTTGGTGGCGTGTCTTGTAGGGATGGCTTCTACCCATTTAGTAAAATAATCAGTGGCAGTTAAAATCCACGAGTAGCCATTACTAGAATTTTCATTAAACTTCCCTATAAAGTCAACCCCCCAATGTTGAAAGGGAGCTTCCACGACCACAGTTGAAGAGGCAAAGAAGCTAACTTTTGCTTCCCAGTGAAAAGCTGACAAGCTTGGCAACCTCTAACATACTTGTGCACATCGGCAAAAATAGAAGGCCAAAAATAACCAGCTCTCAAGATTTTATGGGTAGTAGTCTTAGTAGCATAATGTCCTCCACAAAATCCTGAATGAAACTCAGATAGAAGTTTTTTTGGCCTCAGCTTCATCAACACATCTAAGTATTACCCCCTCCGGATTTCTCCAACCCAGACCATCCTTCACAATGCAATACTTAGTTGCTCTAAGCCTTAACGCTCTTCTTTTATGGCCAACTAAATGGTTAGGACATGACAAATTTTGCAAGTAATAAATAATGTCTTTATACCATTCTAGTTGACTTAATCTTTGAAGTTCTGATGAAGTCAATTCCAGATCATTTTGACAAATCATTCCTAACGCTTTCTCATTCCCCTCAGTCAAGATCTTAGCCAATCCCTGGCCTTTTACCAGCTTGGTAGGTCTAATATCTAAATCGTATTTTTGAATTTTAGAGACCCATCTAGCTCAAGTTCCTAAGCAATCAGCCTGGGTTAAAATATCCTTTACTGCAGAGTGAGGGACATACGCGATTATTCTTGAATAACCCACTAAGGCATAAGCCTGCTTTTCCAAGGTGTTATACTTCAACTCAGAACCTTGAAGGGATCTACTCATGAAGGCAATAGGCTGCTCATACCCTTCATTGTTCTTTTGCAGCAGCACTCTAGCAATAGTATCTTCAGATGCGAAAGAGAAAATCAAAAAATCCTTCGAATAATCAGGGTTCACTAGAATAGGTGCCTTACCAATAGAATCCTTAATTTCCTGAAAACCTATTCTCCCCTCTTTTCCCCAGACAAACTTAACATCTTTCTTTAAAAGGGTTTGAATGGGTTTAGCAATTTCAGCATAATTTGGAATGAACCTCCTGAGGAAATTGATCTTTCCTAAGAAGGATTGAAGGGTTTTGATATTGTGAGGCAGAGGAATATTTTGAATTGCCTCAACTCTCTCAGGGTCAATCTTGATTCCATCCTTCAAGATGATGTGACCAAGCAACTTCCCTTCAGTCACTCCAAAAATAGATTTAACAAGATTTAAAGATATCCCATACTCTCGACACCTGTCAAATATCTGCCTTAAATGGCTAATATGAGAAATTCCATTTTTAGAAAAGACAGTTAAGTCATCTTGATAAATCTCAATGAATTTCCCAATTAGACCCTTAAAGGCATAGTCCATAGCCCTTTGAAAAGTTGCTCTAGCATTTGTCAATCCAAAAGGCATCCTTAAATACTCAAAAGTACCCCAGGGTGTGGTGAATGTTGTCTTATGCCGGTCTTCTTTCTTCACCGTGACTTGGTTATATCCTGAAAATCCATCTAACAAAGACATCATTCCAGACCCTGTTACCCTTTGCAACAATGTTTCCATATTGGGTAAAGGGTAATTATCCTTTTTACAAGCTAAATTAAGATTTCGAAAATCTACACATAGCCTGATTGATCCATTCTTTTTCTCACAATAACCAAGTTTGAGCACCATGTGGAATGCCTAGTGTGAGCTATAATTCCAGCTTGAAGCATCTTTTGCAACTCCTTTTGCACCAAGGGGGCTAACTTAGGATTTATTTGCCTAAGTTTTTGCCTGAAGGGTTTGGCATTTTCATCCTTAAGTGGGATTGTATGCTCCATAACATCCTCCCTATAACCTTTTAACTCCTCATATGAAAAGGCCAAAACATCCCTATATTCTTGAAGTAAATTTATTAATTTTTTCCTTTCCTCCTCGATGGTGCCCTTCCCTATTTTGATAATCTTTGGGTCATGAGGGGTACCAATGTTTACTTCAATAAATTCCCCTGGGTCAATTTTCTTATCCTCTTTTCTCTTTACAGCATCATGTCTATCAAACATCTGTTCCATGGCTATGCAATCCCTAGGAGTGGGATTTGACACAACATTACACTCCTCATAATCAAAACCTTCTTCCTTGTAGCCAACCTTGAAACCAGAGAATTCTTCCATAAAATTTAAAAAATGAATCACTTGGTTTTCTTCATTAAAGATTTGCCAATGCTCAACATTATCAGGAACCGATGGTCTAAAAATAACCTCCATATTGATCTTATCATCCATCAAGTTCTCTCCAAGCTGTAAGGTAGATGCAGCAACAGCCAACTCATCAGCTTGTTTATTTCCTCTTCTCGGAATCGCTTGAAGATCTAATGCGTCAAAATATTCCATGCTATCCCAGACAGCGTTTCGATACTTTTTTAATCTATCATTTTTACATGCAAATGTATTCTTTGTTTGAAGAATGACTAGATCAGAATCCCCCTTGATACTAAGCATCTTAATGTTCAAGTCCTTTGCCAACTCTAAACCTAACAACAAAGCTTCATACTCTGCTACATTGTTAGTTGCATCAAATTCCAACCTAAAGGCAAACTTGAATATATGACCCAGGGGGGAGGTAAAGACATTTCCAACACCCTTACCAAACCTCGAATGGGCACCATCAAAATTCATGTGCCATACCCAATCCTTCTTACTTTCCACTCCTTCTCCAAAGGAACAATAGAATTAGACAAGATAGCATAGTTTCCCAAGTAATCAGATTCATACACAATTTCATTATGAGGCTCCTTGGGATTTTCCACGTGAAACTTTCTCTCCAATTCCCTATCCAACCTAACCATGATGCCCTCACTATTAGGGATGGTAGCATAACTTAAATCCATTTGCAAACTACCCCCTATATCAGCTCCCCACTTTCTAGACAATAACATCCCCCATGCATTAGGTACATCAATTACCACAATATCCATGGTGATCATAATATCAGGATGAACTGCCAAGTGGACTTGAAGATCCTTTATCAAACCACAAACCTCAATAATTTTCGAATCCATAGCACAAATGTTGTGGTAAGGTCTATAAACCCTCAGGTTTAACTGATTCATGACTTTCTTAGTCATGACACACGATGATGCCCCAGAATCAAACATACAATTGTGCAAAAGCATTCCATTGACCAACATAGTGATGAAAAATGGTTGATGGTCTCTGTTATCTCTACACATATCACTACTTTGTAAAGTGATAGGGGCATGCTCATATCTATCTTTAGAAAAATTTGACATTTCTTTTCCATTAGGGGCATCAATGGCTTTCAACAACTTATATCTTTGGGAGGGAATCTTCATAATTTCAGTCACAGGTACCAAAATCTTTGCATTATTTATCCATCCTCCCAAAACAATATTTAACTTAGATGTAGGTGGAGTGAAAGTTTTATGGGCATTTTGATTTCTTTCCTTGTTTCTTGCCCTTTCTTTATCCTTAGCTATCTCTAAAATCTGATTTGATGAAGGCTTCTCTCCATACAACTCAGTGATCCTATCCAACTCTTCAAAATTATTCACACTATAGGAGGATGGGGACTTCTGACTTATCTTTTGACTATTTTCCATAACTCCCATCCAATTATCCAAGGACAAATGATGATCTTTTCCAACTACATTGATTTGTTCACATGTTCTAGCCATTTCACCATCTACGATCCTTTTTGCGTAAGGACAAGTGAGTTCATCATGTAAGTCATCACATGGTCTACAATAAGGCATTGAATCATCAACTAAGTTAGTAGACTCAAGCGGATTTGGTGGCCTATGTTCATTAGGGGGACCCCTCTTCTGCCATCTATCATTTCCTCGATTTGGAAATCTCCGCGCCTGATTCCTTTCCATGGCCACCAACCGATTTTGGATAGCATTCATTTGATTCGTGTGATTCGCTTCCATAGTCTTTATGAGATGCGTTGACTCCTTAATAGGATCATGGGTAGCCTCTTCCTTGCCCTTGCCTTTGGAATCATTTAATTTTGATGGCCCTCTAGTGTAACCAGGAATCTCAAATTTTCCTGATTGCTTTCTAGCTCTCTCCATTTTCAAGGCTTTCGTTTGAGCTATACCCAAAGTTGTAGGTTCCTTCCTCCTCAACTCATAAGTGGTATCTACACCAAAAGCATCTAAATATGAGCATAAGAGAAATTCATCCGGAGGTTTAACAGTTGCAGGCATGCTTTTAACCAATTCATTGAATCTTTTGTTAAACTCCTCCATGGTTTCATTCTCATTTTTCTTTATGGTGCTAATGGCACTAATCAGATGACTATTTTCTCTTCTTTCTCCATATTTTCCCATGAAAGCATTAACAATCGCTTGTAAAGAATCATACGAGTTTGCAGGTTGCTCAGTGAACCAATCAAGAGCATCCTCTTCTAAAGAGAGAAGAAAAAGCCTCATCTTTACATCCTCATAGTTAGCAACGTTACACCACTTAAAGATGCAGACATTAAAGTTCTTCACATGTGATGCAGCACTAATGGCATTGTTACCTCGAAAAGAAGGCAACCTTTCAATAGCCTTGTCAGGGATATTGTGCGGATAGCCATTAATGTTAGTAAAGTTACAAGGAGCAAAAAGATCTTTCATGATGTTAGGCTCAACTTGTCCTTGCAACAGCGAATGAATGTCAGAAATAGCCTCTTGCCCAAGACTAGCAAGAGCTCTACTATGAGAAAGTCTATTTAACCTCTCTCTAAAAACCCTTTCAGGATCAGGAGAGGGGCTAACTACACCACTTGAATTTCTCCTAGTAGAGACTCTTGCAAAATTAGGATTGAGTGGAGTAGCCACTTGAGCAAGAATCTAAATCTAAAATTCAAATATGCCAAAACTAAAAGTTAGTCGTTTTCCCAGGTACAAGAAGACTTGTCCCCGACAATGGCGCCAAAAAATGTTATCGCTTGCCGCCTACACCTACCTACTAGTTAGTGGGAAAAGCCTTCAACCCCACCAGGTTTGGTTGGTGGCAAGGAACTCAGAGAAGGGGCTGTCACCTATTCCCAACTCTCTCCGTTTAAGCTATCTCCTAGGTTTAGCTAAGGGGGGTGGTCCCTAAAGGAGAACTAAGTCAAAAATGTGAGGTTTCTAGGAGAATTGATTAGAAGGAATTACTTATCAAAGATGACTCAATTCCAAGATATAAACAAGCATATAACTATATGAGCAATATTCAATGATGTGCTCAAAATATAGACCAGTGCTTTAAAGTAAATGACAAGTGCTTGCTCAAAAATGAAATCCAAGATATAATGACAATAATCCCACAAAGGAAGTGTTAGACCAAAATTAACATATAAGCATCACTTGCAATAAATGAAAAAGTACTTGTAAGAAAGTGCTCAAGTAACAAAGGATAATGACATTAAATATTCATGAGCTAAATAAGTAACAAGTACATGAAATAGAAAAATTGCGAGTGATGTGAAGGTGCTCTTTGGTTTATTTTATTAGTAGAATTCTAAAACAATTTTCAATTTAACTCCTGTCCCCAGACCTCACCCTCGCCCGAAATCCAGATCTCACAATGAGGAGTCCATAGGGGTGGAGGGTCTCTAATGTCTATACAACGAACTTAAGTTGGAGGTTAATTTTTAGAGATGCAATTCTAGTATGCAAAGTGAAATGCCTAAATGATATGAAAGTGAGTTTGCAAGTGCTATGTAAAAGATGGAGATGATTCAGTTAAATATGCTTCATAGTTAGAACAATAACTCAAGTTGCCATAAATTGAAAGTGCTATGCTTCTTTACTTGTAGTATATTGTGAAACTTATCCAAATGAGAAATAGATCACAAACATAAGTGAGTGATGGCAAATGAGATTGCACATTAGGAAATTTAAAGGACTGTGATCTAAGCAATTAATGAAATGAAAATATGAGTTATTCACATGCAACTAAATTAGATTAGCAAACAAAATGATGAATGCGAGTGATTTAGTTGAAAAAAAAAAAATTAACCACTCAAGAAGATTTCCTCCCTCTAAATGAGTAGGTGAGATACCATGGGAAAACTTCCCAAGCTCCCTCAAGGAAAGTCAGCTCTTCATTAATGAAAGTGAGGCTCTATTATACAAATGAGGGGCTTGGGAAGAGCTAACAATATGTGTTTTAAATTTGCTCTTTCCCAAAGTTACAAGTGTAAGATTTTAAATATTTACTTGTGAGATGTTACAAAGTACAGGCTTAAAGCCTTGAGGTGAATGGTGGTTACAATTCCTCAAAAGAATGAGGCTTTAGAAGTAGAGGTGAAGTGATAAGGCGGAACTTGGACTTGAGGTTCCAAATGGAAAAGTGTTCCTTAGCCTATGCTTTAGCTCCCTTTCTTCAAACTTAAATTGCTTCCAAGAACACCTATAGGCAAACAAGCAAAAGAGTTGGCATGCAAAAGAAATATTGCTGAAATATGTGAGAGGAAATCACATGCATGCGAAGGAAAAAGTTAGAAACTCAATGCAAGTATAAAATACACTATATTACAAATTCCCTCACTAAGATCAGCTTGAAAGAGTTGATTCAGTGAGTGAGAATTAGGATTTAAATCCAACAACTTAGCCTCAAATGCTAGATAAAATAGATATGTGCACAAATGAGAGAAGAAATATGTGATTTTTTTTTAGAGATGAAATAGAAGCAAAGGGCTCATGAAACCCCCTTTTAGATAAATCTCTTGATGTCTTATGAGATTGTTGGCTTGAACAACTTGTGGGATCTTTGATATCCTTGGAGCTGACTTATTCCAACCAAAGAAGTCTTCACACTCCAATAGACTTAGCAATATGTCCTTTGAACACACAAATTTCTGCAAACCAATTGTTAGTGCAAAAGAAACTTGGCATATAGAGGCCACGTTGAGCTTGTCATTCCACCGAAAATAAAAAGCTACAACAAGAGCACAAAATATACCAAGTCCAAAGGAGATCTGAGATAGCTACAAATCTCCCCTCCCTAGGCAATAGTGCCTTCAGGCAAATGCAAAGAAAAAACCAACTAGATTGCAATGTGAAGTAAATAAATAACAACATCAAATGAAACAAGTATTCCTCATCAACCAAAGAATGCACCACAAGAGAAGCTAGTAACCCCAAAGACTTTCCTTTATTCAGCTCAATAACAATTTCGGCATAGTAACAATAAGCACAAGCTTCAAAAAACCATGGTTACAATGAGAGCCCAAGGCTCATTTAAATAGAACTATGGGAGCAAATCCCAATGAAAAATCAAATGACAAGTGGAGAAGGGAGATAATCCCAATGCAAAAATGAATTTGCACAAGTAGCACAAGAACTATCCAAGTGGAACCAACTGCTATAGGTGACTGTTGTAGAATGTTGTGTGTTACTTGTTTCACTGGCAGTGTATTACCTTCTAGCAGACCAGCATATAGGATATGGCAGCCAAGTGTGAAGTGTGAGTGGGTGAGACATAGCACATCCCCCAATCATCTCCAACGAAATAAACAAGGCAATGACACCTCTCGAACCCATGTTGCATATTGCTGCCCAACAAACCTGTGTATTAATTAACTGGTAATGCGTAGAGCTGAATTGGATTTGCTGTTGAACCATGTGTATCATCTTAGTAGCAGATGTATGAGAACGTGGGGAAAAATCCTCCATTAACTAATGTGAATCGTCATGCAAATCTGCCCACCAAAGATCAAACATAAATAACTATGCGTATTGCTGAAATGAACTGCTGTGTTGGCTGCGTGGAACCTGAGTATTTGGGCAACGTATAATTATTTTCTGAGTGGATGCATATGTCTTTGGTGTGCATGGAATGGAGGGGGACAAGATCTGTCCCATGTGGCTGTTTTGTCCCCCATTATCTCCCTTTACTTGGACAATCAAACTTAACCATATCTCTAATCAAATCGAAAACTGATTTTGACTGCTGAGTGTGCCATACGTGAGCTTCTTTTGTTGACTGCTGACTTGGAAATAGTTTGACCTTCAAAATGGTTGCCATGTCATTCCTTTTGTCCCCCATTAACTTTTAATGTGTACCACATATTTTCAACATGTCAAACTACTGAACTTTAGGCATTACGTGATTCTTTTTTTCTTGTGAGCTCAACGTGGGACCAATTTGACTTGGTCATTTGGCACTTGACTTTGATTTCAGTTGTACCTTATGTGGTGGGCCCCACATAGTTTCCACATCATCTTTGACCTTCACTGAATCTGACATGTCAAAATTTGACTCATTTTGACTTTGGAAAATTTTCTGAATTTTTCCAATTATTGAAATTTTTTTGAAATTTTTCCTCATTTTTGCCATTGACCTTAGAAAAATTGGATTGTGAAGGAGTATAAGTCGTTTTTTGACCCCCAAAGTGGGTCCTACGATAATGCTGGGTCTCCGAGGATGATTTTTGAGTAGTCACACGCCCTAGACATTTCCCAAGGCCACTTATTTATATCATTACATAGAGATTAATTAAAAAATCCCATTTTGCGGGAAATTTTTAATTATTAAAAAATCCTACTTAGACCTGGTCAAATTCCGTGAAATTTCAGAGATGACCTAGCATGGTAATATACATCGACTCTAGACACTAAGATGCGTTAGGGGCTCAACCTTCAAGCCGTCACCCTGGATTTTGGGTAATGCAATGAGTGAAAAAACCTAGAAAATTATTTGCTGCCAAAAAGAAGGAATAATTAACCAAGTAAAAAAACACTCCAAGGTGTACTCGCTTGCTGATCGAGTCCCAACATCCTAGGCCTGTTACCTGGCTTTATTCATCATGCTAGTGACATTTATACAATATCCCCGAAGGGCTGCAGAATCTAAAGACTGAAGAAGAAAATGATGAGAAAAAGAAGTAGAGTTTAAAACCTCTGTTGAACATGATGATATCTGATGGCACAAGTGTGTTCTGGTTCATCCTTGGGCATGGAGTCTTCACATTATCATCAGGTGCCACTCCAGTGGTCAACAAAGCCCTCTTCACTCAATTTGGCACTAGAGGAGCTCAATGCATGCCTCCAAGAGGCCTACGCATGCATGACATCAACATTTCGACCTCTTTGTGGGTTGATTGCTATGTTTTTACATTGGCTATGAGGTTGGCTTGTAACCTCACTTAGTATTTGCCCATTATTTTATGACTTGAGGGGCTTTTAGGCTAAAATTAGAGATCACTTGCTTGAAACCTCACTTAGTATTTGCCCATTATTTTATGACTTGAGGGGATTTTAGGCTAAAATTAGAGATCACTGGAAACAAATATATTAGAGAGACCTCATTTGATCTCTCTCGTCATCAAAATTGTGAAATTTGGACCTCTTAGAAGATCTACACTTGCTTCTTGTGGGTGAAATGGAGATTCTTGGAATGCATTTTAATATTTGGAAGCTATTTTAGATCATCTGTGAAGCTATTTCTTTGGTGAATGGATAGATATGCTACATGTTATCTTGTAAGTGCCTATTGTTGAAGATTATTATTTTGAATTGTCTTAACATCAATGTCACACAGTTCAAGTTCGAGTTCGAGTTCGACAATGATTATGTTCGATTTATATTTCAATTTTTTGATAAGGTTTGGTTGAGGTTCGCCATTAAGCTCGAATATATATATATATATATAAACTTGAAAAATAATTCTTCAAATATATATAAAAACTTTAAAAAATAATTATATATAAACCTAAAAAACGAATTTTCAATATATCTATATATATAATACTATAATCATTTTTCAAGTAAAATACATCAACATAATTTAACGAGTTTACAGATGTCGCTAGAACTAGCTACGTTGTGGGCTATTTACCAACTAGTTTTAGTGCTTGAATTCTACCATGCTCTACCTCATATCGTATACAGACTTACAAAAGGAACTATTGGAAACTATGTATACGTATTCCTCAATAGGAAATAGTACTTCGATGGTATTTACAACTCATACTTCATGAGTAGTATCTACAACAAGCTGCTTGAGGGAATCGCTATTTAGTAGGTAAATTCTTGGTCTCGAAAATAATGGGGAACTCCTTATGGTTCGTAATGGTCTTCGTGGCTCCTTGTGCAATGGGAACAAGTGCCCATAAAATCCATCTAGATAGGGCTTGATAAGCCCTCTCATCACCCCTAGCAATACGGCCACCCTCGACAAGAATCAACTCAATAATGGAATGAACCAAAGCAAGGGATTTTTTAATTTGCAGAGAACTATGTTTTGAGTTTGTTGAAGAATAAGTGCACTGCCAGCGGCACCAAGATGGAAAAAACCAGAGTGAGCAAGGGTTATTTGTTTGCAGTTGAATACATTTTTTGGATTTTTTTTAATTCCAAGTTTAAATTTGCCATATAGGTTCGACGAACCCAAACAAACTTGAATTTTTTTTACAAGTTCAACGAATTTTGAATGTCATGGTTTGAATTCGTCAAACCCTGTGACATAGTCTAATATATGGAATTGTTGCTTCTAGATTATGCTTGTTTATGCCCTAATTTGTTGAAAATAAATTTTAAAGGTTATCTAGTTGAGAAGTGCATATGTTACTCATTGTACAACACGTAATGAATGTTCCTAGTGGTGGAATTCTTATAATCCTCCATCAAACTCCATTTTCCTTAGAAGTGGGTAAATGCTAGAAATCGATAACTAGGGCATCAATGTTTGGCCTCCTTGGAAACAAATTTGGCTTATCTTAAGCATCCTTGACTCCATATACCCCTAGAAGAAGGCACTAGTCCAATCACTTGGTCATCACCCTTAAATTTTCTCCATAAATTTCTCTCCTTAAATTCAGTCCTTTTAAGGCTACGACGAAAATCTAGAGCTTGGAGCGAAATTTTAAGGAAGAGGCTTTTTGATGATTTGAGAGCCTAAACATCAAAAGATAGGTCTAGGCTACCTAACCTATCAATTTTGTGGGTGTCCACTCAAATTTCATCCATAAAAACTCTTGCCCTAGTTGTTGCTCTAAGAGGAAAATTCTAGTTTCTTCTCCCTCAACTTGAGTATTTTCGTGAGGGTTTCATCTTCATGAGCCTTGGATTAACTGAATATCATTGTAAGAAACCCTTTCCCTTGAGCCTTGACATTGTGAATTCCTATTACCATCAAAAACCTCAAAACCCTAACTCTTGAGCCTTCTTTTCTAGGGCTTTTCTTTAAGAGCGATTTGCTTCTTTGAAGCCTTGTACCTTTATTGTCCCTCTCTTGAATGAGCTCTTGCTTGATCACTTTGTGCGTTATACCTAGCACATCTATTTTAAGTGAACTCCCTCCTACCATGACTCCGCGACTCCTCCCATCGATGGAGTCCATGAAGAGCAGGGGGTTTTGGCTGAGGTGACATTGGGCCTCTATCGCATTGTTTGAACTTTGTCTAGCTCTCATCTTGTAGGGTTTCCCTCTCCAAGGCCTGCTAGATTTTGTGGTAACAAACCTATAGGATGACCAAAATTAAAAAGAGAAGCCATGTAAGAATCATGTGGAATGTTAAGGTTAACATGGCCCACATTTATAAGAACAGATTGTCGTTTAAATGATGTTTTCAATCCAAAATTCAGATCGACAAGTAATTTCACATCATCGGAAAACTCTCACTAAGTTTGGCATGATGGTTACATTAATATCTAATTCTGCATGTTTTTAGAAAATGGTAGTTTTATGGCCCTGTATATTGTTAAACATTGAGAAATTTAAGTTAAAACGTCATTAGCATACCCCATAATCCCATAATATTTCAAAGGGGTGGAGGCAGTGTTACAACAAAGTAGACCAGCCCTAGCAGAGGTCTTTTGGAGGTCTATAAGGTCATACGGACGAGGAAAAGCACCGTCTAGCAAAGTTCGAGCGTTGTTGTAGCAGCGTGTTGTTGTAGCAGCATGTTGAGAAAAGGGGGTAGGTCAAGGCCTACAAAGGGCAGCCAAAGGTAAGGAGAGGTCACAGCAATATAAGGAGCAGCAAATGAAGGTGGCAAAGGGCCTAAAGGAGTAGGCCAGTGCTAATAGAAGGCTTCAAGACGCTGATTGCAAAGGACATTAGGCTGGCTAGGTAAGTTGATTTGCTAACTAGGTGTTTTTTTTATTTGGGAAAATGAGAGCCTAAAGGAATTGGCCTCGGCCCTAGGATTTGGTCAAAGGATTGACCTTGTATATTAGGCATTGTACAAGGATTGTAAAGGGCCATGATTCCCAGACTCTGGTAGGGAAGCCCTGTGTGTATTCTTATTAATGGGTGTATTCTTATTAATGGAATTGTAAGAAACAAGTTTGGGTCAAAAAACCTTGTGTAAATCTTGTGTACTTATTACTATCATTGATCTTATTGTTGGTATATTCCGTTGTGCAAAATTGTTTAAAGTTAGGCATTTCCAGTGTGTTTATGTTTCCTAGCTAAAGGTATAAACTGGATCTGGGTTGTGTGGATTTCTAACAAAAATGTGTTGTTAGATCATACTCAAAGTTTATCACTTTCACAAGTAGTCAAGAAACCATCACACCACGTCTAAGCAAGAAACCCACATATGAAATCATAGCACATCAATTGAAAATATCATGCATGAAATACCATCTACAAGTTGTGAAAATTCTACTGCAGTGTATTGGTTTATTTCCTCCTACTTGATTTAATTTATACAAGTTATTTTCAGAAATTAGATTCAGAAAACACTGAAATAAACACAACTACAGCCTACACATGCAAATCATTTACTTAATAATTCACTCATGCAACAAAGTGACACATGGATTTTTGGACATAAGTCCCCAAAAAAACCCAAAGCGGGAAAACCAGTTTAGCAAATATGCGGGTTTTATTATTAAGTAGTCCTGAGTATAGCAAATCTGGGTTCCAACCATGGAAAACCCGACAGAGAATAAAAGATACAAAATCTGCAGCTAACCTGAAGATCTAGTGCCAAATATCTGACTAATCCACACCCTCAAACGGGATTTAGAGGACTCAACCCAGATCTGACACTAGAAACCCTCAGCGCTGCTTTTGAAGCCCCAGCGTTGGCCTGGAGGGACTACGTCAGCCTTTGCGTGGCTCTAGGAGGGCCTGTGTCACCCTAGGAGGGTCTACACTACCCCTGCGCTGCCTCTACTTGGCCAACATCAGCCCAGCATGGCCCTAGCTGCCTCTGCGTTCTCTCTGCACCGTCCCTGCTGCTTTGCGTGGCTCTGAAGCCTCTCTGCACTGTCCTTGAGCTCCTCCTCTTGCCTCTGGCTGTCTCTTGGCCCCGGAATCAGAACATTCCCTTGGCCAATACTACCCCTCACTACAGGAAATTATACTGGAATTTCTTAGCAAACCTGCCTTAGAATTCCATATCTATTCCTCAGTTCTACAGAAATGGTGTGTCTTCAACTGACCCTCAATCCTTTCTCTTATACTTTTTCATTGAACCCTTCAATGGCCGAGATTAAATCATCCATCAACGGCTGAGACTAAGAGACTGCTTGATCCATGTGATTTAAGACAATTTCAGCACATATGTTAATTAATTCACTTTAATTATTTTATTTTCCTAAGTTAGACTTAGGAAATCCAGTAAAAAATAATTAATTATTTGAATAACTTGAACACAACTTGAAATTTCTCAAATCCATTTCTCGGTCTTGTAGATCAAGTGTACTCTAGTCCCTCCACAAAATTTGGGAGCTAGAGCACAACTGATGCTACCCCAAATACACAAAATCTCAACACAAGTGCACACAACGTCCAAGGTGAGGTGTAATGCATAGGAGCTAGTATGCCATGGTAGAGTCATATGATAGACCTCATGGATGATGTAAGTGTAATATTCCAAATTAGCAGTCAGCTAATTGGAACATTAATTTTGATTTATTTTGGCATTTCCTAATGTTGGGCGGAAATGAAGTGGGTAGGGGACCCACAACTAATAATTAAGAAAAATCAAGTCTTTTCCTAAAGTCCCTTAACTTTTCCTAAAGTCCCTAAGGGAAAATTGCAGCTCTAGTGGTGGGGTCGAATTGGCCTTAGGTGGCAGCGTAGAAAAGGCACGAAAAGGACAACATGGGATTGGCTAGAGAAAAGCAGCACGTGATTAGTCAAGGAGAGGCAGCGCAGGCCAAGGTGGGACCCAAGGCATACGTTGGGCCTTAATAGATAAAAGGAGGAAGGGAAGGCTCATTTGGATCCATTCATTCATTCAGCTATTTTCTTCTTGTCATTTTGAGAGGGCACGCTTGAGTCGAAGAGCGAAGTCTACAGTGTTGTTTAGCACACAAGATCTTCAAGCGGAGATCTCAACCTCTGCCTCGGGGGACTTCAAGTGCCCGCTCAGGAGAGGAGTTCCACCCTTTTGTGAGGGAATTTTCTACCAACAGAATCAAGAGGAAGCGCAGCCATTTTTGGACTGCACAGAGGAGGAGCAGACTACACAGTGGAGGACGCAGTGTAGTGAGGAGTTTGAGTCGGGAGGTTGGAGAGAAGGGAAATCTCATCAGGAGATTTGGAGGGGAGGCTAGCCACCTCCTACCAGGGTTTATTGCAGCATTCCGGAGACATTTCCAAGCAGATTCTTCCAGTGGTTCGATTTCCGCCCGTTGTTCATTGTGCCAAGCCCAAGAGGGCCAATTTCCGAAGTCAAAACTAAAACAAACCCTTTCTGGGTTTTTCTGGGTTTATTCAGAGGCCAAGATTAATTTGGCAGAATTTTCTGGGTAGAATTAAGAGGGCAAACCAAGATCCCAACTCAGCCAGCAGCTAGAGGAGCTATTGGAAAATTAGGCAAAAATTCCAAGGTCAATATTTGGCAAAATCCTTCGTGGATTATTGTGGGTTTCTTGAGCAGAGACCATGGTTAAAAGCCCGAAATTTTCTGAGAGCATTATTCCAGGCCCTAGCAATAGATTCAGTGGAGCAACAGCAGCATTTCTAAACTAGGCAGCGCGGAGACAAAGCCACGCAAAGCCACTTCTAGCAAGAGATTTAGCTTTGGTTTTGAGTTATTCTTTAGCCTGCTTTGAGCAAGCCAAGGTGCAAGCTTTCCAGCACCACTATTGTACTTATTCCATTCAATTTAATAAAATGGCTCAACAGTTTTTTTTGGCTCCCGTTTACATGTTTTGATCATGTATTTTTTGTTGCCGTAGTTTTTAGTCTATTTGCACTTTTATTACTATTAATCCCAATTTGGGATATTACAGTGGTATCAGAGCATAATCTTGGCTTGGCCTGTGGGAAACCCTTCATTCTATGAAAAGACCAGGGAAAAAAAAAACTAAGAAATCATGGGATCCCAAGAAAGGTTAAACTCAGACGCCATGGCAGTAACCTTGAATGAGGTGATTAGGGTGCAACAAATGATGGTTAATGTGGGGAAGAAACTGATTCATGCAATAATTGGGAATCAAGACCATTCTCAATTATACAAAAAATCCGCTATGCCTAGAATGATGGATAATACATCAAGATGGCATGACATTATTGCAACTAATGTGGAGTTATTGGCAGCAAATTGGCAGGCATACCAATCCTTGGGACATGACATTCAAACATCCCTCTATTTTTGGGAGTTCCGTGAACTAAGAGACATGCACAAATCAAGGGGAATTTCGTGGAATTATGCAGGGATGGTGAGACGGATTAAGGAAGAAGATGAAAGAGTAGTTGAAGGGGCCATGGTTGGCAAGGAGACAGCTGAGCATCCACTCGCTGATGAGACACCACCCATTGTTGAGGTATCCATTGATGGGGTATCCGAGGTTTTGACTGAGTACTTTGATGATAGCAATGCATCACAAGTTGATGAGGTGTCGGGAGACAGCTCCACCGTCGTTGAGGAGCCGATAGGTACAGAGGCCTCCAGGTATATGACCCACCGTTGTTGAGGAGTCGATAGGTATAGAGGCCTCCAGGTATATGACAGAATTGTCGGATGACAATCACATGCAGTTGACTAGTGAGCATGCCTTGCGTGTTGGAGTGTCTATGGAGGAGGGTGTGCAGCCATCCTTTGGGCCAGCCCTTGATGAGGCACTAGGAGATACAGAGGTATTGGATGATGGTCGCACACAGCAGTGTCATCAGCTTTAGGCCGACCTTTTGGCTTTGAAAGGAAAGGCAACATCAGTACGAGAGGCTATTTTGTTGCAGAACGAGGAACTGGAGGGCATGAGAGTGGTTTTTGCCGAGTCAACGGCCAAGTTGGCCCACATTGGAGAACGGTTGGATTCCCTAATGGTACAGCTAGTGGGCACATTTTAGTGTCGCAACAGCCCCCTTCAGGCATACATAGACGGGGCTAGCAGCACTGTTGGGGCACCTCTTCCCATTGGAGAGAGAGAGAGACGGAGCCACCTAGTCAGATTTCATATGTTGACCTAGATAGCAGGATGAGATGATCAAAGTTGCACAGGGTGCAACATCCGCCTGTTGAGGTTGGATGGAGAGAGATTTTGAGTTGGTACTCGGTGGAGTGGGTTATGGATATGGTGGTGGACCCGGGTGTACTTCATCAGGAGTTTCCAGGCGCTGGGAATACAGGAACCCTAGACTGGCATTGGGATCCAAGTGGGACTACCTATCGTTTCCCAGGCAGGCCAGTTGAGTATGTCTTGGAGGGTACAGTTGGCCTAGCAGTTGAGCGTGCACATTCGCTAGGGAAGTTTCGGTCAGCTTCAATGGCCAACCAGTTTATGGGCAAACTCCTTGGGTTGTCTTGGTACGACATTTGTATGCGGGGTCACGAGGTGATCAACATACTTTGGCAGGAGCTTGTTGGAGGAGGTGGCATTGGCAAGCCACCAAACGATGCCTTGTATGGAGCCAAGGATTCTTCACCTTTGCGTGGGGCACAGAGATAGCAGCGGAGCAGAGCAGTGGTGACATCACTGCTGACACATAGGGAGATTCACTTCTTGGACCCCTCAGGGAGGGTTTGGAGTGATGATCCATCCATCGACATGTGTAGTGATGCAACGATGGAGGTGATGATACCGATTGGGGGTGGTCCGACATGTAGAGACACAACTCTAGGCCATCACATCCAAGGATGTGTGGGAGCATCTAACATTGAGCAGTGGACTACCGGTAGACATGGAGGCGCATGGTGGTGTACCATAGTGTGTGGGACTCCATTGTGGAGGAGTGTCTTACATCACATTGAGTACAAGCGAGGAGTGACTGGTGCCTTGACACGGATAGGGCACAGGACGATACAGGGTGGTATAGCAGTAGCTGGGGTATGCCGCAGTGTGCAGCGGCATGCCGAGGAGTACATGGATGATCGATGGTATGCAGGGGTGTATGGTGCTGCACAGCAAGGTCTTAGAGTATTGCCTCCAGGGAGACTCCTAGACGGAGACACCAGGCATACCTTTGGGGGTTAGTTCACCCAGGATCGACGGGGAGACAGATGAGCGATACTTGACGACATCCGTGGGGACTCACTCGTTTGACCCTCTTCTATATCACTCGCAGGCACAGTCGATTTTGTTGTTGTCCTTTGGCACTCTGGGCATGAGCAATGGGGTACGCAAAGCTCACCCAAGATATTTAGATGACGCTCAGCACACTTGGGGAGAGACTTCTCAGTCGTGGCATTGGGTTGGTGCATTAGTTGGCAACCACAGGTTGGGGGATGAGATGATCATTTGCAGGGGTGGCATATCAATCATCACTGACCCTACGCCTGGGGAGGGGGTCACGAGGGAGACATGCATCACTCTTTTCTCATGGCATGTCGAGACCATGCATGAGCAGAGGATACTGGGTATAGCCGAGGCCGCATCCCAGTATGTGTCTGGGCTCCAGACAATGTATTGGCACATTATTGAGAGGGTGGATGGCAGACCCAGTGGAGATGGTTGGCAGGAACAAGAGGGATCCACATACCTTGAGTCGATTGCGAGTATGAGATGTCCATCTATTGGTTGCATTCAAGGGGTGGCTATTTATCACATGTGGCCTCCAACAATCATCGATACTACACAGTGGCAGGCACAGGGCAGGTTAGCATGCATCAGATTTGCCCATGATATATGGACCCTCTATATTGGTCATATGCAGGGACTAGAGATGAGGCACAGAGGGATTCTTGTAGTTGTCAGAGCTATGGTGCAGTAGGTCCGACTATGGGAGGTAGAGATTCAGCTAATTGATAGACCATTCTGTCTCGTGATGGTTTGAGTCGAGATAGAGAGTGATCTAGCTCATTATTGGGTTGGCACATGGGGTACTCAGAGGCCTCCATTGGATGGCGAGGTCGACTTTCTCTGTTGCTGCATAGGATCGGATTTAGATGTGGAGGGGTAGATATTGGCATCAAGGTGATGCCCGGGCAGGATGAACTTGGCTCTCACCGACCTTCTGCCACTAGGCCTCAGGAGAGGAGGATCTGATCTACACACAATGGGGAGTATGTCATAATCAGAGTAGCGCAGCATCAACATGGTGGCACCACTCTAAGTTCGGCAGGGAGCTTGATCATCACCAGCTCAATACCCCTTAGGGATGAGTTGGCTACCATAGGGGGAGATCATGTAGATCTTCCATTGGTCTTTAGTGATTCCCCAATGGCGTGGGGAACCTCAATAGCTTGGCAGGAGGGCTAGCAACATGATATACGAAGAAGCTCAGCTTTTCACGTGAGCAAGGCACTATCTCTGCAGGGATTAGGTGGTGTCTTCGAGGGTCTACTCTTGGAGTGCATGGGATGGACTACTTGGTATGGCAACTTCATGAGGAGTGGGGCACAGTGCCATATCATCATGATTCCCTACTCACTGATGGTGTGCAGAGGGCTTCTGTTACTTATGCCTGGCAGGATGGTGAGTGGAGCAGGGGGATCTTCATGTTGGACAAGATGGACCCTGGTATTGAGGGATCCCTTCATATCAGGGCGATGCAGAGATCAGGGATGATTCAGTGGCGCATATGGAACCCTGGAAAATTTTGCAGTGACCGTGGGGGAGCGTCAGTTAGATAAGATGCTTGTTCAGGCATTGCTTAAGGACAAGCAATTTTTGGCGGGGAGGACTGTAATATTCCAAATTAGCAGTCAACTAATTGGAATATTAATTTTGATTTATTTTGGCATTTCCTAATGTTGGGCGGAAATAAAGTTGGTAGGGGACCCAAACTAATAATTAAGCCAAATCAAGTATTTTCCTAAAGTCCCTAAGGGAAAATTGCGACTCTAGTGGTGGGGTCGAATTGGCCTTAGGTGGCTGCGTAGAAAAGGCACGAAAAGGACAACATGGGATTGGCTAGAGGAAGGCAGCACGTGATTCGTCAAGGAGAGACAGTGCAGGCCAAGGTAGGACCTAAGGCATAAGTTGGGCCTTAATGGATAAAAGGAGAAAGAGAAGGCTCATTTGGATTCATTCATTCATTCAGCTATTTTCTTCTTGTCATTTTGATAGGGCACGCTTGAGTCGGAGAGCCAAGTCTGCAGTGTTGTTTAGCACACAAGATCTTCAAGTGGAGATCTCAACCTCTGCCTCGGGGGACTTCGAGTGCTCACTCAGGAAAGGAGTTCCACCCTTTTGTGAGGGAATTTTCTACCAGCAGCATCAAGAGGAAGCGTAGCCATTCTTGGACTGCGCAGAGGAGCAGCAAACTACACAGTAGAGGACGTAGTGTAGTGAGGAGTTTGAGTCAGGAGGTTGGAGAGAAGGGAATTCTAATCAAGAGACATTTCTGAGCAGATTCTTCCAGTGGTTCGATTATTTCCCCAGCAGTTCATTGTGCCAAGCCCAAGAGGGCCAATTTCCGAAGTCAAAACTAGGTCAAACTATTTCTGGGTTTTTCTGGGTTTATTGAGGAGAAGCCAAGATTAATTTGGTAGAATTTTCTGGGTATAATTAAGAGGGAAAACCAAGATCCCAACTCAGCTAGAGGAGCTAGGGGAAAATTAGGCAGAATTTCCAAGGCAATATTTGGCAAAATCCTTTTTGGGTTATTGTGGGTTTCTTGAGCAGAGACCGTGGTTAAAACTCTGAAATTTTCTGAGCATTATTCCAGACCCTAGCAGTAGATTTAGTGGAGCAACAACAACATTTCTAGGCTAGGCAGCGCAGAGATAGAGCCACTTCCAGTAGGAGATTTAGCTTGGGTATGAGTTGTTATCCAGCCTGCTTTGAGCAAGCCCAGGTGCAAGCTTTCTAGCACCACTATTGTACTCAGTCCATTCAATTTAATAAAATGGCTCAACAGTTGTTTTTGGCTCTAGTTTACATGTTTTGATGATGTACTTTATATTGCCGTAGTTTTTAGTCTATTTGCACTTTAATTACTGTTAATCCCAATTTGGGATATTACAGTAAGGCTGGATGAACACATATTTGATGGAAGAATTATAAGAACAAGTTTGAACCAGCAAATATGACGAGGAGAGCTCATCCAAGCAACATCAGAGCACCCTCTCAGGGTGCTCTGGAAGTAATTTCCATTGAGGGGGAAATAGGAGGGTACATTGAACATCTATCAAAACAGACTTGGTGAGGAAGGTAAGAGTAGACAAAGGCAAAGTGCCCTTGTGCAACTCCCTCCTCCTCGACCTAGATGTAACTCCCCTCAAGTGGTGCACACTCATCCTGGCTAAAAATGTCACATCAATTATCTTGATTTGGTTCTATATGGTGATGCCCTTATTATGATTTGATTGCAACTTTTCACATACTAAAATAGACCAAGGATAGGCACCAATATGGTAGTATAAGTCCTCAAAAAGCAATGTCTTCATGCTGCCATGAATAAATGCAGGTGTCAGTAAGAAATTACAAATAACCCTCCATTACACTGCAATAAAAGAATTTTCCCTTAAGTTGATTGTTATCTTCTGTTACATTTAGAATGAGACAGGGTCTAAGAACAGTCCCTAGGGCTCCACCCAGATTAGGCTCAAATATTGTGCCCTCATGGTAGACATATTTCAAATATATGAAACAGGCTCAAAAACTGCACCCTCTTTCTGCTGGTGATTTTTTCTTGGAAAGAGTGTTTCCCTTGCTGAGAATAAACCATATGCATAATCCAAAATCAGAGACAAGTGAGTGTCCTCATCTGTTGGTCTTTTTAGTACAAAGGCAGGTAAATCATATTTCTTATAGCAGCACCCCAGTCAGATGTAAATCAACAGATAGCACCCTCACTGTTCTCAAAACAGCATTTTTTTACATTTAGAATGAGACAGGATCTGAGAACAGTCCCTAGGGCTGCACCCAGATTAGGCTCAAATATTGTGCCCTCATAGTAGACATATTTCAAATATCTGAAACAGGCTCAAAAACTGTATCCTCTTTATGCTGGTGATTTTTTCTTGGAAAGAGTGTCTCCCTTGCTGAGAATAAACCATACGCATAATCCAAAATCAGAGACAAGTGAGTGTCCTTATCTGTTGGTCATTTTAGTAGAAAAGCAGATAAATCGTAGTTCTTATAGCAGGACCCCAGTCAGATTGAAATCAACAGAGATCACCCTCACTGTTACCAAAACAGAAAATTCAATGGCCACAAAAATTTAACTTATCATGCTGGTTATCTCCCTCAAAAGGGTACCCAAAATGCTAGCACAGGCTGAATGTATCTTTTCAGATAAAGGCACCCTGCTGCTGTCCCTATAAAGTCATGGTACCAATCAAAAGCAGGCAGCGTCCTGAATGCAAAATAGTCATGAAGATCTGCAAAAGAAACCCTTCATGCAAAATAGTCATGAAGATCTGCAAAAGAAACCCTTCACATAGCACTGATGTCCCACAAAAGAGATGGCAATACATGCTTCAAAAGTAAGTATATCAGATCCATGTGATTGTAAAGCATAAACAGAAGTACAGCGCATTTCCTTGATTATGCTCATCACCAAGCCAAATGAAAATCAGCCTAATACTGAAGTTGGGCACTGGGCACTGTCCTGAGGTGAAAACAAACAGAATGCAAGCAGCAGCACTAGCATTAAGACCAGGCCCTGCGCAGCATATTGGTTATGTTCCCTGTTCACTGTAAATATAACCATCAGATACCCCGCCTGAAAGGTGGGCCAGAGCAGCTATATACATATAGGCGGCAAGATAAGTGATAAGGTCACTGATCTAAGAATAATAGGTATTATTTTATGGGAGATGGGCCTCATCTCCAGGAAGCAAAAACGTGTTTTATATCATAGAGGGGAAAGCATTGAAACTCTCTAACTGAAGAGAATCCATGCCTCCTCTTACTCATGCCTTCTCACTCTACTTTCTCTCAGTTTCTCTAACTGAGTCAAGAGTTGCGTTTTATGGGAAGGTCAATCCTTCGACAATGCCGCAATTATACATGTAGTTATATTTAGTATAACATGGGATATCCGCTCAAATCATCGATTCTACCATAATATCATATACAAAGAGAGAGAATTTGAAAGTAAGGCTGAACCAAGAGTCGATTCAATGAGGTTTCTTCAACTTTTGATTGCGAAACTTAGCCCAATACTAGCTTTCAACTTTTAATTGTGAAATTTAGCCAGGCAAACATTCACCCCACCATGCAGTCTCTGGTAGAGAGACAATGCAATGAGACAAATATTAAACACCACTTAGAAAGACAATTTAATGAGGCGCTTTCAACTCAGTAAGGCACTTTCAACTCTCTGACTGCAAAACTTGGCCAATACTAATTTTGCATGGGGAAAATGAGTTTTAACAATGAACAATACCTTTT
>JAXQQM020081096.1:0-17323 GCA_034641835.2 Pinus albicaulis
GTCCTACAACCTTCTATGCATCCCGAGCCAGTCGCTCAGCTTCTGTAGTGCGCATGCGCCCTCTGATGGTTGGCGCTGCCTGGGTGGTTTCTTCCACCTCCTGAACCTCCTCTTGTGGCTGATCCACATCCGGAAGCTCCTCCTTAAGAACTAACAGCTCCTCATCTGCATGCAAGTGTAGCTCCCTCTCAAGCGAACACTGCATGGCTTTCTCCTCCTGAAATTTTATATCCCGTCGCACAACAGTCTTTCGACTGTCTGAAAAATACACCCAATAGTTGTGAGGTGTATCAGTGTACCCCACAAATATTCCAACCTCAGCAGTTGGATCCAGCTTCCTTCTCGCATCCTTCGTCACATGCATGTAGACGGGAGAACCAAAAATCCGCAAATGGGAAATATCAGGCCTCTTGCCAGAATAAGCCTCCTCCGGTGTACTCATGCCAAGAACCTTGTGAGGACAACGGTTCTGCACATACACTGCTGTATTGCATGCCTCGGCCCACAAGTGAAGGGGTAGGCCCTGATCATGCAACATCGCCCGTGCAGCACCCATGATCGTTCTGTTCTTCCGCTCAGCCACCCCGTTCTGTTGTGGGTTATGGGGTGCGATGAGCTCTCTCCGAATCCCTTCTGCGCTGCAGAACTCCTTGAATTCACCACCATTGTCGCTCCTTAGAGCAATCACCTTCTTCCCCGACTCCTTCTCGACCAGTGCTTTAAACTCACAGAACTTCGTGAATGTATCGCTCTTCTTCTGCATGAAGAAGATCCAGCACTTTCGAGAGAAATCATCAACAAAGATCACATAATACCTGTGCTTTGCTGTCGAAGCAACTGCGAAAGGACCACACACGTCTGTGTGAACTCTCTCAAGGATCGTCGTGGCGCGACTATCCTTCTCGTGAAAGGTGGCTTTCACATACTTCCCTAAAGTACACCCCTTGCACTGATCTGACTGCGCAAGGGTGCCCTTAGGAAGTCCAGTAGAAATTTGCTGCAGAATCTTCAAAGCTCCATGGTGAAGATGGCCCAATCTCTTGTGCCATAGTTCGCCCTCATCATCCCGGCTCACCACATCTCCAGCCTTGCATGCCATAGCTGCGCAGTCATCTACCTGCAACTGATAAAGGTTCTGAGTTCGAACCCCTATCTTCCGGGTCTCTCCGGTAGTCTTACTGCGCAGGAAAGCTTTTCCTTCGCTGAAGACCACATCATAACCCTTATCCTCCAACATCGCTACTGAAATCAGGTTCTTCTTCAATCCCGGTACATGCATGACATCCTTTAAGACAAAGGGTTTACCAGACTCCCTCTGAAAGGATACGGTACCGATACCAGTCGCACTGTATCTACCGTCATCGCCCATCTCGATGTGCACACCCAAATCTTTGTCCTCCAGATCTGAGAACAACTCCCGATCTCCCGTCATATGAAATGACGCACCACTGTCCAAGAACCATACCGATCCCATCACACTTGAAACCAAGCATGCGATCAGTGAAAATTCAAGCTCGAACTGTGAAGCCAAAGCTTCTCCATCTGCAGATCTTCCCGCTTGCTTGTTCTTCTTCTTCTTTGGACAATTGGTAGCATAATGTCCATGATCATGGCGGTGAAAACACTTCACTTTCGCCATATCCTGCTTCTTGCCCTTTGCACCAGAATGAGAGGTTTTCTTACCCTTCCCCTTCTTTGCTTTGGCAACCAAAGCGCAATTTTCTTCATTAGCTCCCTTTGATGAAGATCCATCTCGAGTAGTCCTCCTTATCTCCTCCTGCATGAGATCCGCCCAAAGGCGCTCCCATCCCGGCAGCTTCTCCTGACCATTGACACTATATTGATATGAGTGCCAAGCCTTCGGAAGACCAAGGAGAGCCAGGTCGACCATGTCCTCGTCTTCGATAGTCACCCCCACACTTCCCAGCTCATCTCTGCATTGAGTGAACTTCGTGAGGTATTTGGCGATACTGTCGCCCTTCTCCATCTTGATGTTCCTGAGCTTATCTTTGAGTGCCAGCTTCCTTTGGTCACTCTTACTCTGGAATATATCCGTCAAAGCTTTCCACATTAAATATGGAGTAGCCTTTCCATGCAAGCTGGATACAATATGATCCTTGACGCCCTCCAACAGGATCCTTCGACATTTCGCCATCTTCTTTTGCCATACTTCGACTTCAGCAGGATCAGTGGGCTTTTGGACATCCGTATCTACAAACTCCTTGAGACCATTATCTTCTAATACTGCTTCCATGCGATCCTTCCATGCAACATAATTCGAACTGCCTTCAAGAGCATATTCGAGTCGCAAACCGTTGAAAGACATTTTCAACTCCGGCACCAAGAAAACAAAACTGCTGCAAAATTTGAATTCCACCTCAAAGCTCAACCGCCCTTGATCTGTGAGAACAAATTATTTCTAGCACAGAGATCGACTGCAGGGGCATTTACTAGATATATCACCTTTCAAAGAAAGGATGGATCCAGAGGCAATCTGACCCGCATGCAGACTCTGTCTACCGAAATAAGTTTGTAATCACTGTGATGATCAATCTATGCTTCAATAGCTCTGACACCATGTAGAAATTTTCTGAATAATGATTAATTATCCACCGAGACTATCCTGATCGCATATCAATTCGAATTCATATGCAACACATAATCTCTTCCACTCAGATCATCACACATGCGGAAATAAAACAAGCGATAGCACATCAAATCATCATACACATTAACACAGTATGTATGGGAAAGCTTATAGCTGAAAACCCCGCAGCTATTGTGTATATTATAATGGAGAAATCATGTAACAAACTCAGTACAATACTCCTCACAAGTACTCAGTACTTTCTCATAAAGTTACACACAAACTAGCTTGGTTTTGAACAGGTTACTAGTTCAAAACTCACCACTAATTGCCTTGCCTCTATTGCGCAATCATGGCCTGTCTAAATAGAGATCCAAGGTTCGAATCTCCTTGGCTTGAAAGCGCAATCATCATGGGAAATTCCTCCAAGTGTGGTGCAAATCTCATGCACAACTGATGTCGCCACTGATAGCTAACTCCACCCTTTCATCTACCTCTTTCACTGATCTCCACTGAATTGTCCATGCACTGTAGTGAACTAATGTGTTCTTGAGTTGAATAATGAGTTACTAATTAATGAATTAAATAATATTTAATTCACTCCACTCATAACTAGTTGATTAGCTAGTTAAACTAATCTCAACCAGTTCAACTAAATTAAACAGAACACAACTCCACTAGCTGTCTCATTAACTCCACCAAACTTCTGCCACTGAAGTCCTAACTGAAGTCAACCATGCATGTGCTCACAAAACCCTAGGAATAGCGTAATTCCTCTGTCAGATGCATGAGCCACTTCCAAGGCTCGAACTGAAGTGCTCCAAGAGAGTAAACTGAATTTTATAGTCCAAATATTATTAAGGGTAAATAATATTTGACTTCCCTATTTTTAGGATAGGCAGTCTAAAAATAGACTTCGACCTATAGGTCCAAAAATAGAGGTCCATCTATTTTTATCAACATGACCAATACTCCAAGAATAACATACTGCAACCCCTGGACCATGCTCCATATGTCTAAAAATAGACATAGTCTAAAAATAGACTTTGCGCCAGAATTTGCCTGCGGGCCCACTTAGTGAAAGCGACTTCATTTCACTAAGCTCCATCATCTTGCTGCATTTTCAACACTCCCTCTCAGCAAGATATGGATTATCTGCAACCCCTATCCTGCCTCTATGGAATTCGAACTTGCTCCTGGTGAGCGCCTTCGTCAGGATGTCGGCATCCTGATCCTCCATGGGAACATATGAAAGCATCATGATTCTCCGCTGAACACAATCTCTAATATGATGGTACCTGATGTCGATGTGTTTGGACCTATCATGAAATACTGGATTAGCCGAGAGTTTAATGCAACTCTGTTTATCACAGTAGATCACTGTAGGCTCCAAATGCAACCTGAACAATCTTGCGAGGATCTTCCTCATCCAAATAGCCTCGCATGCAGCCAAGCTAGCTGCCATGTACTCGGCCTCTGCTGAACTGAGTGCCACGGATCTCTGCTTCCTGCTGTACTAGGAAACTGCTATCGACCCAATGCTAAAAACTCCTCCAAATGTGCTCTTCCGGTCCGTTGGACTCCCTGCCCAATCTGCATCAGTGAAGCCAGAAAGCTTCGCTCCATCCTCCTGTTTGTACCATAGACCATATCCCGATGTGCCTCTAATATAGCACAATACATGCTTGCCTGCCTTCCAAAAGAGCTTGGTAGGCTTAACCATAGCTTGCGAAAGCTGGTTAACTGCATAGCATATATCGGGTCGTGTATTGACCAAATACATAAGCGACCCCACCAACTGTCGATAGACAGTGGCATCCACTACCTCCGCTGAAGTAGCATCCTCCTTCCTCCAACCACCAGGAAGAGGAGTGTCAACAGGCTTGCAGCCATGCATGTTGAACCTCTCCAGAATCTCTCGGGCATACTTTCCCTGAGAAACAAACAGTCCTCCACTGCGCTGCCAAATCTCCAATCCTAGGAAATAATGAAGGATGCCCAAGTCCTTCATCTCAAACTCTCGTGCAAGATCCTCCTTGCATGAAAGTATCAACTGCTCATCGCCGGTCAAAATCAGATCATCTACATACAGTACGATGATCAACAGCTTCCCCTCCACCACAATCTGGTACAGGTTTGGATCCGCCTCACTCTTGGAGAATCCAAGCCCGGTGAAGTAGCTGTCTATCCGAGTGTACCAAGCACGAGGTGCTTGCTTCAGCCCATACGGTGCTCTCTTGAGTCGGCACACATGCGACTCACTGCTGAAGATCTCAAAACCTTCAGGCTGCTCTATGTACACCTCTTCCTCAATAACTCCATTGAGGAACGCAGTATTCACATCCATCTGATGAATGTGCCACCCCATCTGCGCTGAGAGAGCAAGGATCGTCCGTATGGAAGAGTACCTTGCGACAGGTGCAAAAGTCTCCTCATAGTCAATCCCCTCGATCTGTGAGAAGCCACGGGCGACAAATCTCGCCTTGTACTTCTCCACACACTTAAAGTCATTCCTTTTATTCACTTGTAGATCCATGGCAGTTGCGTTTTCCCCATAGATCTTGGGACAATCTCCCATGCACTGTTCCTGATGATAGAATCATATTCTTCGATCATGGCATCAACCCATGCGGGTTCCTCCACGACTTCCTCAAAAGAGGATGGCTCCGTCACAACACATTGACTCACAAGAGCCATGTATCCAGTGTACCGATCCGGTGACTGTCTCTGTCTGCGCTGTGCTGTGGGTGGTCCTACAACCTTCTCTGCATCCCGAGCCAGTCGCTCAGCTTCTGTAGTGCGCATGCGCCCTCTGATGGTTGGCGCTGCCTGGGTGGTTTCTTCCACCTCCTGAACCTCCTCTTGTGGCTGATCCACATCCGGAAGCTCCTCCTTAGGAACTAACAGCTCCTCATCTGCATGCAAGTGTAGCTCTCTCTCAAGCGAACACTGCATGGCTTTCTCCTCCTGAAATTTTATATCCCGTCGCACAACAGTCTTGCGACTGTCTGGCACATACACTCGATAGTTATGAGGTGTATCAGTGTACCCCACAAATATTCCAACTTCAGCAGTTGGATCCAGCCTCCTTCTCGCATCCTTCGTCACATGCATGTAGACAGGAGATCCGAAAATCCGCAAATGGGAAATATCAGGCCTCTTGCCAGAATAAGCCTCCTCTGGTGTACTCCTGCCAAGAACCTTGTGAGGACAACGGTTCTGCACATACACTGCTGTATTGCATGCCTCAGCCCACAAGTGAAGGGGTAGGCCCTGATCATGCAACATCGCCCGTGCAGCACCCACGATCGTTCTGTTCTTCCGCTCAGCCACCCCGTTCTGCTGTGGGTTATGGGGTGTGATGAGCTCTCTCCGAATCCCTTCTGCGCTGTAGAACTCCTTGAATTCAGCTGAGATGAATTCACCACCGTTATCACTCCTTAGAGCAATCACCTTCTTCCCCGACTCCTTCTCGACCAGTGCTTTAAACTCACAGAAATTCGCGAATGTATCGCTCTTCTTCTGCATGAAGAAGATCCAGCACTTTCGAGAGAAATCATCAACAAAGATCACATAATACTTGTGCTTTTTTGTCGAAGCAACTAAGAAAGGACCACACATGTCTGTGTGAACTCTCTCAAGGATCGTCGTGGCGCGACTATCCTTCTCGTGAAAGGTGGCTTTCACATACTTCCCTAAAGTACACCCCTTGCACTGATCTGACTGCGCAAGGGTGCCCTTAGGAAGCCCGGTAGAAATCTGCTACAGAATCTTCAAAGCTCCATGGTGAAGGTGGCCCAATCTCCTGTGCCACAGTTCGCCCTCATCATCCCGGCTCACCACTTCTCCCGCTTTGCATGCCATAGCTGCGCAGCCATCTACCTGCAACTGATAAAGGTTCTTGGTTCGAACCCCTATCTTCCGGGTCTCTCCAGTAGTCTTACTGCACAGGAAGGCTTTTCCTTCGCTGAAGACCACATCATACCCCTTATCCTCCAACATCGCCACAGAGATCAAGTTCTTCTTCAATCCAGGTACATGCATGACATCATTCAATACAAAGGGTTTACCAGACTCCCTCTGAAAGGATATGGTACCGATACCAGTCGCACTGTATCTACCATCATCGCCCATCTCGATGTGCACACCCAAATCTTTGTCCTCCAGATCTGAGAACAACTCCCGATCTCTCGTCATATGAAATGACGCACCGCTATCCAAGAACCATACCGATCCCATCACACTTGAAACCAAGCATGCGATCAGTGAAAAGTCAAGCTCGAACTGTGAAGCCAAAGCTTCTCCATCTGCAGATCTTCCCGCTTGCTTGTTCTTCTTCTTCTTTGGACAATTGGTAGCATAATGTCCGTGATCATGGCGGTGAAAACACTTCACTTTCTCAACACGAAGGGTTTACCAGACTCCCTCTGAAAGGATATGGTACCGATACCAGTCGCACTGTATCTACCATCATCGCCCATCTCGATGTGCACACCCAAATCTTTGTCCTCCAGATCTGAGAACAAATCCCAATCTCCCGTCATATGAAATGACGCACCGTTGTCCAAGAACCACACCGATCCCATCACACTTGAAACCAAGCATGCGATCAGTGAAAAGTCAAGCTCGAACTGTGAAGCCAAAGCTTCTCCATCTGCAGATCTTCCCGCTTGCTTGTTCTTCTTCTTCTTTGGACAATTGGTAGCATAATGTCCGTGATCATGGCGGTGAAAACACTTCACTTTCGCCATATCCTGCTTCTTGCCCTTTGCACCAGAATGAGAGGTTTTCTTACCCTTCCCCTTCGTTGCTTTGGCAACCAAAGCGCAGTTTTCTTCATCAGCTCCCTTTGATGAAGATCCATCACGAGTAGTCCTCCTTATCTCCTCCTGCATGAGATCCGCCCAAAGGCGCTCCCATCCTGGCAGCTTCTCTCGACCATTGACACTATCTTGATATGAGTGCCAAGCCTTCGGAAGACCAAGGAGAGCCAGGTCGACCATGTCCTCGTCTTCGACAGTCACCCCCACACTTCCCGGCTCATCTCTGCATTGAGTGAACTTCGTGAGGTATTTGGCGATACTGTCGCCTTTCTCCATCTTGATGTTCCTGAGCTTATCTTTGAGCGCCAGCTTCCTTTGGTCGCTCTTAATCTGGAATAGATCCGTCAAAGCTTTCCACATTAAATATGGAGAAGCCTTTCCATGCAGGCTGGATACAATATGATCCTTGACGCCCTCCAACAGGATCCTTCGACATTTTGCCATCTTCTTTTGCCATGCTTCGACTTCAGCAGGATCAGTGGGATTTTGGACATCCGTATCCACGAACTCCTTCAGACCATTATCTTCTAATACTACCTCCATGCGATCCTTCCATGCAACATAATTCGAACTGCCTTCAAGAGCATATTCGAGTCGCAAACCATTGAAAGACATTTTCAACACTGGCACCAAGAAAACAAAACTGCTGCAAAATTTCGAATTCCACCTCAAAGCTCAGCCGCTCTAGATCGTGAGAACAAATTATTTCTAGCACAGAGATTGACTGCAAGGGGCGTTTACCAGACCTTTCACTTTCCGAAGAAAGATGAATCCAGAGGCTACCTGGCCCGCATGTAGACTCTGTCTACCGAAATAAGTTTGTAATCACTGTGATGATCAATCTCTGCTTCAATAGCTCCGATACCATGTAGAAATTTGCTGAATAATGATTAATTATCCACCAAGACTATCTTGATCACATACAATTCGAATTTATATGCAACACATAATCTCTTCCACTCAGATCATCAAACATGCGGAAATAAAACAAGCGATAGCACATCAATTCATCATACACATTAACACGGTATGTATGGGGAAAGCTTATAGCTGAAAACCCCGCAGCTATTGTGTATATTATAATGGAGAAATCATGTAACAAACTCAGTACAATACTCCTCACAAGTACTCAGTACTTTCTCTTGAAGTTACACACAAACTAGCTTGGTTTTGAACAAGTCACGGTCTAAATCATCATGTTCCTGCTTAGTCAAAAACATTCCTAACATATTTTCATCTAAGAAATGAATTGAGTCTTCCTCTATTCCAGGCTGGTCTTCTTCATCAACTAAGTTTTGCTAAAAAGGAGGCCTTACTTGAGGATTAGGTGGCTGATTTCTGTTTTCCCTTGGTCTTTGCTGGTTTGAGGTCTTCTGAATTGAGGATTTCTAAACTGAGGTTCATGTTGTGCAGGAGGAGCACATGCATTCCCAAGGGCAAGCCTATCCGTCAGTTTTTCCATTGTCTTCATCATGGAATCAAATTTTTCATCTGAGGTGGAAGGCTTATCTTCTTCTTTCACTTTATACTTTCCCATCTTGGACTTTTTTCCTGTTATCATATTAACCTCCACCTTCACTACATCATTTTTCATTTTATCAAGTGAAGGGGATTCTCTTTCTCTTAGTAGGATATAAAATTCATAATCAAAGGCTTCAACGTATCTCAGCTGAGATGCTCCTGGTGGAGGCTTTAGATGGGCAGGGATGGAGTCATAAAAAATTTTAAATCTCTTTGAAAATTTTTGAACAGTTTCATCAACAGCTCTTTTCAAACTATTATACTTAGAAAGGGTTTGTACAGTATTATTTCTATTTCCCAACTTCCTCAAAAAAATATATTCAAATTCATTCCAATTATGTAGGCTTCCTACAACAAGGGCTTTGAACCACTTCCTAACTTCACCAGTAAAGCTCTAAGAAAACAATCTCATCTTGACTGTAATATCCCAAAATGGGAGCTGTCAGCAAGGCATGACTGGAAAACGCATTTTCTAGGAATGGCTGCTACAGGATTTGAAACCAAGACATGTATCCCTTAGATAAATGTATCTAAGACCTAAATCCAAGAGGAGGCTCAAAATAAATCCCTCTAGGTGGGTTAAACAAGTCTCCCACACCTAGTTGTCTTGAAAAAGTGCCCAATGAAGGGGCTGCAGTAAATGCAAGAACATATAATGGAGAAAAAACATTATTTTAATGAGCCTAATTAGATGAAAATGAAAATAGACAACAAGTTATGTTATAGCAGTAAAAAGAGTACAATTCCTTGAGGAAGCAATCACTCAAGCAAGGCAATGCAAGCCTCAACAATACATGTACTAGGAGATGAAGAACACTGCTACATACATGAAACCCCAGGCTATGACAACGCAGTATATTATGGATAACTGCTGCAAAATGATGTAAATACATGGATATAGAAGTGGATAGATCAAAATATATGGGGGAGCAATATATCAACCCCTAGAAGCAACAATACAACAATCCTTAAAAGGATTGGCTGAAATATGCACAAAATGGAAAATCTGCAGAAATGTCGGACTTGCTGGGTAGCAGCTGCAACTCAAGAACTGGAAATGAATGGAGAAGGCTGAAGATACTGCATATAATGAATATATCTCCTCCAGTGGATCCTCCAAGTGAAATGTTGATCCTAACACTGAATATTTGACTCTCCAAACCAATACTGCAACCCTCATTGCAGATACTCAATGAAAATAACGCAGCCAATGAGAGGGACTGCGCTATAGGTGATGAATAATGGTTGGAATGATGCCAAAGATGATTGGAACAAGCTCAAATTATCCATTACTAATCCTCCAAAGGCAAGGAGACTCCCTTCTCTGAAAAATAGCTCTAGAAGTGGTGTTGTAGAACCTCCACTGCAACACCCTGCAACACAACGTTATACTTGAGCAGAAATAACACTGTAGCTGGAGGAAGTAGCTTGGCCTCAAGCCTGGATGTGGATAAAATGAAGAGCAACTCCTTCAAGAGGAATCCCTTGGAAGGATAAGGAATTCCTAAACATGAATGCCTTGTGATAAGCAACACTGCAACTCTGCTGAACAACAGGAGAATGCACAAAGTCTAAATAGACAAAGAAATCAATAATCTTCAACATGAGAAACAATGGCTGCCTTGCCCTCCTTTTAAACAAGTGAGATCCCTCTCACCATGGGTCCCACTCATTAGGGTTTCCTTCACCAAAGAAACCTCTTCCCATTCATACCGTGTTGTTTCTCTAAGTGTCCTCCACCTTCTATCCCAGCGTTGTTGACTTGGTCAAACTAGACCTTGTCCACTTGCAAATGACCTTGTTCACACATGAGGGTGTGAAATCCGACTCTAATGATGATCCCTTTTCATAATATGAGGGATTTAACTCAGATTTTTATTATGCATGGGCCTCTTTACCCATTTATTCTCTTCCTTAGTGAAATCAACAAAATTTAATATTCCAATTTGCTGCATGCAAATTTTGGAATATTACAGTCCTCCCCTTTCAAAGTTTTCTTGTCCTCAAGCAAATGCAAAGATAGAACTGAGGGGTCTCTTTGAGTCATGGTGCTAAAAATAAATTTGGATTTTCCATCCCCATATGAATCTCCCATCCCTAAGCAATAATCCATACAAAGTGAGTTACCTCCCAACATGGAAACTCATGGAAATCTCCTTCCACCTCAAGCTCCGGAAATGAAGGTGGGCTGAAAATCTGAATATGGTAAGCATCATAGCCTACCCCATGTTGTCCTTCTCTCCACTCATGATGAGTGTAGAGTATGTGCTGATCCTGGGCTGCAAAAGTATTTCCCTCAAGTGGCAAAATGAAGAACAATGCTCCAAGGATCTCTCCTCCAACATTGAAGAACAAGCTGGCCCAAAACAATCCATCCATGATGAATACAACATAGTCATCATAGAGTGTCCCAGTGAGAATTTTGCTACAATTTTTACATGATGATGCATGATACAAAAAATATCTCAAGAGGACACAACATAGTATCATCCACTGCAACTCCAGAAAATAGTATGGCAAGTAACATATAAAATTCATCACATCTACTAATGAATAGTAAATGGCTGAATGTGTCAACAATACATGATCACATACTTTCCCATGGCTATACAATGGATGGCTATCAAAATCATGGCCCACCTCAAAAGAAAACAAATAGGTGGCTGTGGTGGCCATATCTCCCCCCATGCTCCCATTAGAACATGTAGTGCATAAAATGTGGGAATTCTCTCCCCTCAAGGACACACCCAACTCATGTGCCTCTCTCCTAATCATGCTCCCAATAAAAATCAGATCCATATCAGAAAATGAAAACATGATCAAAAACAAAATGAGGAAAATGCTAAAGGTTTTATGTGGTGCAAGAAGGTACCAACAGTTTTCCCAATAGTGACAACGCATTTTTTCAAACTACTGCTTCAGAAAATTACATGGCAAAATGTTTTTTTGGTACATAGTTAATCATGTATGTCATCATATGGAAAATATTTGGATATAAAAAATGAACATACATGTAATGAGAAATTTTTTTCCCAAGGCCATATAAAATATGGCTGGCTCCATCATATGGTTTGGCCCAACATTGATCATGGAGCAATGTGAAAAGTTTGCCCTCCTGTGGAGCAATGCACTGCATAGTAATGGTAAGAGTATGCAAATCAATAAATGTGAAAATAGATTTATTACCATATGTCAGAAATAAGATGATACATGGATCCATGAGTGAGTCCTCCATAGTGTTTTGGCATGCTATGAAGAGGAATGAACCATATGTTGCAAGAAAATCATCCTTCTCATGCATGGAAATCCAAGTCAAGAAGAATATGTCATAGTGATAGATGTCTCTATCCACTACTCTATCATCCTCACCTCCCCCTTGTTCACCAAGTGCATCCAATGTGAAGTGATCCCGGGGACACTCCATCCATAAATACCTGATCCAAAGTGATAGCGCTGTGATCTCATGCAAATAGGCTCCTATCAATACAAAGCTATGTTATTTGACATGCTCCTTGTCAAATACTCCTCTAGTAATGCTGCTGCAAATATGGAATACCTCCCAAGATGGAAGTTCTTCCAGATCATCCAAGGCCAAGGAGTAGCCCCTTTGCACCATGAGAGTGCCCTCTTCTACTCCTGCAACATCACACAATATGTTAGAGCAAATCTGCCCTTGCTCTCTCAAGTGCAACTCAAGCAACCAAAGTGCTTGCTACCTCCTTATGCTCCCATCATACAACTCATGTGATGAGGACAAAATGAATATCACCTCAAAATCATGCATCCATACTCCATGCTTCCCAATGATGTAAGCATTCTGCCACCTCTTCTCCATCCCCATCCTCCCAGGAAGAGGACATGCCAAGTGATGGCCAAACTCCTTCAAGAGGAGCCAGCGCAGCCAAGCCTCCTGCTGCCCGGTGTCATATATTTTCAAGTAGCCTCCCAGCTCCTTTCTCATCAACCACATCCACTCAATGAATTGTGGATGTCTCCTCCTTCTCTTCATCTTGGTACTCCTCCCATGAGGGCTACCATCCTCCCAACTCAATTCTCTCCCTTTTCATTCCATGAAAGTTCAGAATGCAACTCTTTGGAGACCTCCTAGAGAAGATCTCTCACCCATGACTATGTTGAATCCACAGGGATCCAAATATGATGAAGTTAATATCTCCTCTTCACCATTGTTTGACAATGCTGTTAATCTCTCCATGGATGTAGTGGATGTCTCATACTCCAACTTAAATATGGGTTCATGGTTTCTTATAGGAGTGTCATGGTTTGTTTCATCCTCCAAAATTTCACACCCCAACCTCCAGGATTATGTGCAACTCAACAAAGGTGCATGAGGATGATGGTTCATCTCCTCCTTGAACCATTTTCACAACGCAGTGAAATCATGTTGCTCTAGATTAGCAATGGGATTTGACCCTTGGTCATGTAAAAGCAAATTTCCACAACTATCAAAAGAATTTGCTGCAACCATAGACAGTGGAAATTCCTTCATACCTTGATGAGATTTGGGAATCTCTTGTAGGGCTGCAAGAGTTCCTCCCTCCAATGTGTTGGCCGCCCCAACTGTTGATGCATGTGGCTACTCCTCCATGAGTGTGACAGTGTTATTACAAGACTCCTCAAGTGATGGTGTGAGCTTTTCTTCCTATTTTATTTCTCCATCAAAGGTTTGGATCAACCTTTGAGTGAACTCTGCAAAAGTTTTCACCCTTGCATGGCTTAAGTGGCTGAACCACCAAACATAGGCTCCACCCTCCAAGTGTAGCACTGAGATTTCAATAGCTTCTTCCCTTGCTACAGGATGTAGTAGGAAAAATGCCTCCAACTTCCTCACCCAAGCTTTTGCTATAGATGACCCATCAAAGGTGGACAACAAAAATCTATTGCCTTTAATTTCTCTTCTCTGATCGAGGGTGGATATCGGTGGCCACCCACCTATTCCATTTGGACCCCGGCCATCAGTTCAATTCTTCTGACTTTTCACATTGGCTAAATTACTATTTTTAGCAAGTTTTAGGGTCCTCCACTCTCGGAGCCGTTTTGGGGGCTTAATGATCCGGTGGATATTAGTGTGCCACCCTATTCCATTTGAACCCCCATCTTGATTCTTTCAATTTTCAAGTTGCAGCAAAACTTACTATTTTTAGCGGTTTTGGGTCTGAACTTCGGAAGCGAATTTACGATCAAATTAAATCCCATTAAATTTTGAAGTCCTCGGATAGATCTTTCTAACGAGCTATTGAGCGCGTCAAACGGAGATCGGGTGCCAAAGTTATGCCCCAGGAAGTTGAACCACCAATTTACCCAAACGGGCGCCCACAGTTTTGGCGCCTCATCTCCTACGGTTAGGTTTTTGGACGTTTCAGATTCTACATTGTTTCTCAACAATAAATAGGCCCTCGAGCCTCATTGTAACACAGTTCAGAGGTCTGTAGCCACCACATCTCTTCTCAGAGATTCGCTACCAACACCCTAGCTATTGTATTTCCATTATGTCTGTAAGCATATTTCTGTTATTTGATATTAATGAAATGACACATTATTTCCGCTGCATATCTATGTTTATGGTTATTTTTGTATTCTGTTGCGTTCCTGCATAAATCCGGATCAGTGGTATCAGAGCGGGTCTGCTCTTTCTTTGTTTTTCTTTGCATGTCGCCAACGCGGTCAGGGTATAAGGAGTTAGGGCTCGATCTGGTTGAACCCTTGCAAGATCAGCCTCGCAAACCCCGACGACCTCCCATGGCGGAAGAAAAGAAAGACGAGGGAGCGGGAGATCCTATCAAAATACTGCTCGAGGAGGCCCTCGAGAAACAAAGGAACGCGATGATGGATAAATTTGCTCAAATCCTTCAACGACTGCCCACATATGGCGCATCTGCATCCAACAGCCACTCTGGAGGCGCCACTCCCTTCAAGGTACAGGTAAACTTTGACATTCCTATATTTGAAGGAAAAATAGATGCAGACGCTGTAGACGGATGGTTAAATTTGTTGGAAGGGTATTTCTCGGTCCATGACTTCTCTGACCGAGAAAAGATTATTTTTGCACTCCTCAAAGCCGCCCCCCATGTCAAAGACTGGTGGGAAACCTACCGTGAGCAAGAGGGCGAAGGGGAACCCTCTCTGTTCTCGACCACATCCACTTGGAATTCGTTCCGAGACAGCATCAAGGAACAATATTACCCTGTGGGGAGCTATGAGGACAAATACATCCAATGGACCACGCTACGACAACAAAAGGATCAAGATGTGCACGAACTGACGAATCTGTTCCATACCCTGCGCACAAAGTTGGGTATTAAAGATTCAGAGAGACATTTGGTGCTCAAGTACCATGGCTATCTGCACAAACACATTCAGGAGGAAATGGAGTTCCTCAACATTACATCGCTTGGCACGGCATATCGCTATGCCGCCAAGATCGAGCAGAAATTTAAGCAGAAGAAGCGAGACTTTGGATCTGCGAATCCGAAAGGTGCCCCCGAATCGAAGAACAAGGGGCAAGGCCAAAGCAATGCAACTCAGAACAACACCACAAATCCAAAGAAGGACACAGGGAAGTGGTGTGAATTTCATAACAGCCCCACTCACAGCACAAATGAGTGTCGGGCCAAACAATCTTTGGTGGCTGAACTAAAGGCACCCGAATCAGATGCATTTTCTGATCCTGAGTTAGAACCAGACAAAGGCAATGACAAAGGGAAGCAGATCATTGATGCAGATCCCAGTGCCATTGTTGCCACCACCAAGATCTAGAAGGAGGGTCCAGAGGATCCAGAGGAGGGGGAGCGCCTCTTCCAGTCGCAGATGTGGGTAAAGGGTTCTCCGCTGCAATTTCTCGTCGATAGCGGAAGCCAAAAGAACCTCATTTCAGCAGAGGTCGTGAAGCGGCTCGGCCTACCGACCATAGCACACCCACAGCCGTATACCATCGGGTGGCTCCACCCGGGGAGAGATCTCCGCATCCGCCAGCAGTGCCACCTTCCATACAGTATCAAGCCATTCACGGATGAGGTATTGTGTGATGTTGCTCCTCTTGATGTAGCTGATGTATTATTGGGCCAACCATACTTGTGGAGGCGACATTATTGTATGAGCGTAGGCCTCGTCTTTGTTATTTGAACTTATGGCTCGGCGGGGATACGAGGATGCCGGTGATGCTCCTCCTTGCCATCTCTTTGTCTTTGTAGCTCAACGCATTAAGATTGTTTCCCAGGACCGGGAAGTTGTTTTCCTTACGGCTCACTCACAGGGAAAGAAGAATATTGTGGCCACATCCTCGAAACATGGCTCCCTTTCACAGCTGCAGCAGATGGACAAAGTCATGGAGGAATACGATGACAATTTCTCCTCACTCATAGAGGTTCCTCTACACTGTCAGGACAAGCACTCCATTGATCTGACTCCCAATGCACCACCACCCGATGTTGCCATACATCCTGCAACTACACATACAGAATCCAAACATGTACTGTATGAGGCTGATAAAGAAACCAAATTTACTAAACGCATCCAGCATGTCCACCCGCAGGTCCATGACATCTTCAACACATCTAATACATAGTTCAACAGAATTTGCCTCATCTCATGGAGGATCTCAACGCAATGGGGACCATTGCTTCCTAAGGAGGGAGGAATGATCGAGGTGGATATCGGTGGCCACCCACCTCTTCCATTTGGACCAGCACCATCAATTCTTGCAGCTTTTCACATTCAGCACAACTTACTATTTTTAGCAGGTTTTCGGGTCCTCCACTCTCGGAGCCGTTTTGGGGGCTTAATGATCTAGGTGGATATTGGTGGCCACCCACCTATTCCATTTGAACCCCCATCTTCAGTTCTTTCAATTTTCAAGTTGCAACAAAACTTACTATTTTTAGCAGTTTTTCGAGTCCTAAACTTCCGGAGCCATTTTGAGGCCCTAACTGTCGGGACGAATTTACTGATCAAATTCGTCCCGACAGCTATAGTCCTCGGATAGAGCTTTCTAATGATGTATCATGTGCGTCAAACGGAGATAGTATGCCAAATTTATGCCACCGGGAAGTTGAACCACCAATTTACCCAAACGGGCGCCCACAATTTTGACACCTCATCTCCTACGGTTGAGTTTTTGGATGTTTTCAAATTCTGTGACTTCTCAACAATAAATAGGCCCTCGAGCCTCATTGTAACACGATTGAGAGGTGCAGCCACCACATCTCTTCTCGGAAGATACGCTACCAGTGCCTAGATTTATTGTATTTCCATTATGTACGCCAAGCATATTTCTGTTATTTGATATTAATGAAATGACATTATTTCATTGCATATCTATGTTTATGGTTATTTACGTGATACCATTGCGTTCATAAATCGGGATCATCTGAGGTTG